>PVKE010000335.1:78411-156924 GCA_004027555.1 Craseonycteris thonglongyai
TTGAAAACTCCCCAAATTCGGCAAAAAACATAGCATAAAGATGAAAAAAACTGAGCAAATTCCAAAGAGGATAAACTCACAGAAGGTCATTCCAACACATATTATAGTGAAACTTCTATAAAAAATCTTGAAAGCAGTGAGAGAGAAACAATTTGAATCATAGATTTATCATCAGAAACTATAGAGGCCAGATGGAGACACGATGCTTTTCAAGCACTGGGAGAAAAGAATTATCAAGTTAGAATCACATACCAGCAAAAATGTCACTGAGGAATGAAAAGGAAATCAAGACATTTTTAGATGAATGAAAACTAAAAGAATTGGTCACTAGTAGATTTATCTTAAAAGAATAGCTAAAGAAAAAATTTCTAAACAGAAAGGAAACAATAAAAGAAGTGACCTTAGAACATTAGGAACGAAGGAAGGACATGCTTAACAAAACTATAGATAAGTATAATTGCTATTTTTTCCTCTTGAGTTCTCAAAATTATGTTTGATAGTTGAACCAAAAATTTTAACAGTCTGATATGATTCTAAATGAACGTAGAGGAAATATTTCAGACAATATTTTATACACAGAGGAGGGGAGAGGGATGCTAGAGAGGTAAGGTTTCTGTTCTTCACTGAAACTGGTAAATTATGACACAAGTTGGCTGTGATAAGTGATGTAGACAGAATGTCATCCCTAGAGCAACAACCACTGAAGAAGCTATACAGAGAGATACACTCATAAACACTATATGCATCAAAATTGAATTTTTATAAAGTTCACGTAACCTAAAGAAAGGCAAGAAAAATAAAAGGGACAAATGAAGAACAGAGGAAACAATAAAAAATCAGATTGGGCCCTAACATACCAATACTTACATTAAATGTAAATGATCTAAATAATTTAGTTAATACAGAGCTTGGCAAAGTGGATTAAAAAACATGACCAAACTCTATGCTGTCTATAAGAAACTCAGTTCAAATATAATAATATAAAATGTAAAAGGATAGAAAAAAACATATCTTGTAAAGATTAACTAAAGAAAAGCTGGAGAAGAGAGAATTACCAGAGACAAGGAAGAATATTCGATAATGATAAAAAGAGTCAATCCATCAAGAAGATATAGCAACTTTAAATGTGTATGTAGAACATAATAGACTGAAAAATAAGTGAAGTAAAATCTGGCAGAACTGAAAAGAGAAATAGACCAGTCCACAATTACAGTGGAAGACTTCAATGTTCATCTTTCAAGAATTGATATGACTAGACAGAAAATCAGTAAAGATATAGAAAAACTCAACACCACCCCCACACAACAGGATCTAACTGACATTTATAGAGCACTCCACCAAACAAAAGTAGATTACACCTTCTTTTCAAGATGACATTACCAAGATAGACCATATCCTGTACCATAAAAGAAACTGCAACAAATTATTAAAAAGTGAAGTCACACTGTTTTTTGACCACAAAAGATTCAAGCTAGAAAACTGTAACAAAAAGATAACAGAAAAAATATATCCCAAATTCTTGCAAAACAAACAACCCACTTCTACATAAGCATTGCGAAAAGAGAAATTCTCAAGAAAAAAAAAATACATTGAACTGGATGGAAATGAAAAGACAATATATCAAAATTTGTGGGACATACATAGCTCAAGCAGTTCGAAGACAAAAAGTTATAGCACTAAATGCATACATTAGTAAAGAAGAAACGTCTCAAATCAGTATCTAAACTCTCCTTTAACCTAGAAAAAGAAGAACAAAATAAACTGAAATTAAATACAAGGAATGAAATAATAAAGATAAGAGCAGAAATAGAGAAGAACAATAGAGAATATCAATAAAGCAAAAAGTTGGTTCTTTGAAAAGATCAATAAAATTGACAAGACTGTCAAAAAGGGGGAGGGGGACACCAATTACTAATATTTGGAATGAAATAAGGGATATACTACAGACACTGAAAACATCAAGAAGGTAATAAAGGAATACTAGGAACAACTTTGTAAACAGAAATCTGAAAACATTAGATGAAATAGACCAATGCTTCGAAAAACACAAAATACCATAACTCACCCAGTATGTGAGACAATTTGAATAATCCTATAAATATTAAGGATATTGAATTATTTAAACACTCCTTATAAAATCTCCAGGCCAGATGGTTTCATTAGAGAGTTCCGCCAAACATTTATTTTATTTTATTTTATTTTATTTTTTTATTATTAAATTTAATGGGGTGACTTTGGTTGGTAACAGATAGTTTCCCGATGTACAAGTCCACATCACATCACCCATGCATCGCATTATGTGCCCACCACTCAGAATCAGCTCCCCCTCCATCACCATATATCTGGTGCCCCCTCCCACCTCCCCCCACAACTCTCCCTCCCCCCTCCTCCCTCCTCTCCAGGTAACCACCAAACCATTGAGTGTGTCCATAATGCTGGTGCCCTCTCCCACCTCTCCTCCCTCTCTCCTTCCCCCATCCTCAAACATTTTTTAAAAAATTAACAACAATTCTATACAACTTTTTGAGAAAGTAGTAGAGGAAGAAACACTTCCCAATTCATTTTGTGGAGGTAGTTATATCCTGAGCCTCAAACAAAATAAATACGATAGAAGGAAACTATAGAACAACATTCCTCTTGAATATAAACACAAAAAAATCCTTAGTAAAATATTAGTAAATAGAATGAAGCAATGTATAAAAAGGATTATACAGCATGACCAAGTGGGGTTTATTCCAGGAATGCAACGCTGGTTTAACATTAAAAACAAACAAACAAACAACAATGTAATCTACCATATTAAGAGGCTAAAGAAGAATAATCACATGATTATTATCAGTTGGTAGAAAAATGGCATTTGAAAATTTCAAAATAATTTTTTTTTAAGATTTATTTTATTATTGGGAGAAGGTGAGAGAGAGAGAGAAAGAAGGAGGGCGGGCCCAGAGCAGTCTCTACAGTTGTACATCATTCGTTGTGATGTGGTTTCATTCCATACAGGTGAATGTGGGGCCACACATAGTGGGAACTGAACCCCAGACCTCACAATTGCTAAGCAAGTACTCAACCACTGAGCTATCCTGGCATCCTTTACTTTTCTTTTTTAAGAGACAATTTTTTTTTTTTTGTTAACAGGAGTAAGAAAAGAGTTTTTCACCCTTTTTCTCTCTTCTGGTGACTGAACTGTGATAGTCAAATGGAAAGCAATAGTAGCCGTTGATCTTTTACAGAAATGCAAAGATGGCTGAGTTATGTGATTTGCCACTATTATTTTCTAGACAGATATGCCAGCTGCTGTGTAGTTGCTTTACTTTTCTTCTTGTCTTCAGGTTTCATGGCTGAAAATAGAAGTACTTTCTTTTTTTTTTTTTAATTTATTTTATTGTTTTTGACAGAGACAGACAGAAACAGAGACAGGCAGAGACAGAGAGAAGGGGGAGGGCCCAGAGCAGTCTCCGTAGTTGGTCATCATCAGTTTTCGACATGGTTTTGGTCCATACAAGTAGGCGGGGGCCGCGCAGGGCAGGATCTGGGCGGGGGGCCTTGCGCATGGAAAGCACGGCCCCTTGAGCTTGGGCCGAACTGAGAGGCTGAGAACCCAACTGGGGGCCTTCCCACCTGGGAAGCATTCCCCTGTTCATCATATGGATCTGCATGGGCCGGGGCCGGCATTCAATCCTCAGTGCCTGGGGCTGCAAAGCAAGTGCTTACCCGCTGAGCCATCCCGGCTTACCCAGAAGTACTTTCTTGATGTTATTGGAGTCTGTGAGAGACATGGTGTCTTGGTTGATGCCCTAGCTAGGGTGGTACAGATGCTTTCATCTAGGAACATGTCCTCATCATTGCCAGTGGCCTCGGCCTTGGCTCCTTCTTGGAAAAACTGCCGGTGCCACATGGGGTCATTCAGCTCAGTGTAGGCATTGCATATTTCCTTCTTCACGACAGACACCTCCCAGCACTCAGTCAAACTTGCTTTAGAGTGGTGCCATTTGGCCGCAGGGCTCATCATGTGTGGGTGATCACAGATGACTGTAGAACTGAGGCATGTTCCTTCAGGAACTCCCCCAACAAGCTTATCAAGGAGCCTGGCTGTGGTCAGAGGTGGAAGGCATTCAATAGTTTTTGCCACACAGATGTCATCAAGAAGTTTGTGAGTTTCTTCAGTTTCGAAGAGATTAGTTTCTGGCGTCTTCACTCCCAGGGCTTTCTCACGTTCTACCATGTTGATTCTCTGGTAGGGTGGGTGAAGTCAGTCTCCTAGATTTGGCCCTCTGGGCCATCTGGTTGGTAGATGACCTTGTAACTGCCTATAATGAACTTTACAATCCATGAAATCTTCTCTGATTTCCATGGGATCATGATAATCTGGGTAGGCCACCTAGAACTCACAGGTGGTAAATTCAGCATTGTGAGTCAAATTCACTTCATTTGGGAACCGGTGTCTAATTTCATAAACCTTGCCAATGCCACCAACCACCGTCTTATGGTAGAGCTCTGGAACAATTCGTCCAGCTATTGTGGTAGGTGGTAACAGTCTTGGCCACAGCTCCCTCTGGAATTACGTATATCATGGGAGTTTCAGTCTCTAGGAATCCCAGTTCATCCAAGAAGCTTCTTATATATGTGATGACCTAGAGCAGATGATAAATTTCTGCCTCACAGAGTCATTCAGGATCAAGTCCAAGTATCTCTGATGATGTGTTTCTTTATCTCTGAGGCCAAACTGAGGATGATGAGGTAACATGTGCAAGCAAGGAGATGGTGGCATGATCTCATAGGGAATGATGCTCAGCTCACCCCTCTTTGTTTTCCCAGGACTCCTCTGAACTTCGGTTATGTCTTCCCAACACAGTTTGTTATTGATCAAATAAATTCTTCTTCTTATATCTCCTGGGATTGGCTGTGACAATCTTGAGTCCTCTCCTCAAAGGTCATAGAAGATGAGCTTTCCCCAGAAATGAAATTGGCATGGGTCGTACTTGCCACCTTTAAGGTGATGTCACTCAGGTGGGCTCCGGGCTTCAGGTGACTGTAATCTTAGATGAAATGAGTGGGTGAGATGTCTACATGAACCTGTGTGAGTATGGGTCTTCTCCATAGACCATCAGTGGATGGACTGCTTGGATGTGGATCTTGTATTGATTTGGGTCCAAGCTCTCCTCCTTGGCACCCACATCATTGTCAGTGTGGTTGGTGGCAGCAGCGTTAGCCTGGCTTATTTGTTTCTCACTGAGCTCCTTCTACTTGGCCTCTTTCTCTGCCACCTTCTGCTCAGCCCTCAGGTACCTCTACCTCACTGCTGCTCAGTGTGGGCTTGCTGCCATCCACATTCATCTTAGCTCATGCACCAGCACCATCTGGCCACAAGGCCTGACCTGAAAGGCTCAACATACATGCTTGATAAAACCCTCTTTCAAATAGAAAGAATGAGAAATGTGCTCAACTTGATAAAGAGTTTCTACAAAAAACATACAGTCAGCGTTATAGTTAATGGTGAAAGCCTGAATGCTCATGCCATCAGATTGGGAACGCTTCACTGATAGTCTCTGACACCAGCTGAGTGTCCTACAGTTTAACTCAATTCTGACACTCTACCTGGAGGCAGCGCCAGATCTCAGACGAAAGGCTCAGTCCCACGCAACCCCACCCCACTTCCAACACCACTTGCGACCTCAGGTCATTGTCGTGCTTCTGGCCAACCAGCCACAGATCAGAGGTCTCCACATCCCCTCCTCACGTTGGATTAATTCACTGGAGCTGCTCACAGGACTCGGCAACACCAGTTATTCAAGGACAGGATAAGGACACAGATGAAGAGCTGCACAGGGCGAGGTCTGGGAGTGTCCTGAGCACAGGAGCTTGTGCCCCGTGGAGTTGGGGTGTGTCTCCCTGCAGGTGTGGCTGTATTTTCCAGCCAGGATGCTCTCTGAACCCCAGATGTTTGGGACGTTATGGAGGCTTCAGCACGAAGACGTGATCCATCACTAACTTTGCTTCCAGCCCCCCTTTCTCTCTGGAGAACGGGGGTGGGGGGAGGCTGAAAACCCCAAGCTTCTGGTGGTCTCTTGGGTGAGCAGCCCTCATCCAGCATCCCTCCAGGGCTCCCCAGAGTCACCTCATTAGAACAAAAGATACTGCTGTCGCCCTGGAAATTACAAGGATTTCAGGAGCCCTGTGCCAGGAATTGGAGTCAAAGACCAACTTGTGTATTTTCTATTCTCCCATAAGATGGGATAATTGTTTAGGTAGAAAATCCCAAATTCTTTTCAGAAAAGTTCTAAAATTAAGAAGTGGGTTCAATAAAAAAAATAATGACACATTTAAAAAAAAAAAAAAAGAAGTGGGTTCAGCAAGCTCACAGGATACAAAATAAACATACAAAAATCAATTTTATTTTTATATATTAGTAAAAAAAATGGGGGCAGCAAAAGTTAAAATATAATACCATCTACAATTGTTCATAAAAATTGAAATCAGTGCAAATTTAATAAAGCCTGTGTGGGACTTAGATGCCGAAAGCTACAAAATATTGACATTATACAAACCATTAATGAAAAATATCTAAAGAAATGCAAAGACATACCATGTTAATGGATTGAAAGACTCCGCTGTTGCTTTAAGAGCATGAGGGGTAGTCTTTACCTTTAAGGTTGTGGATTAAGAGGGACAGTGGAGGCAGCAGCCAGCCTATAAATCCTCAGACATGCCCCATTGTCAGGGACAGTCTAAAGCCAGTCTCAAGCATTACGAAGAGGATGCTCAAGCTCAGTGAGAGGGGACCTGGAGTGTGTTGGGGCCTCAGTGTGTCACTTTTCTCTCATTGCATGTAGCCGCAGTTGGGCTTGCTGCCTCCAGGATGTCACAGGCTCTGGCTGGTTGTTGGGCAGGCAAGATGCATACAGACCCTGCACCAGCCACAGGATGGATGGGGCAGGGAAGAGAAGGGCTGGCTTTCATGGGTGCTGGTGCTTTTGTCTCCACACTCTAAGTGATGAAGTGCTGAGGGCTTCTGCAATATCTCTTCTGTGGTGCTAATGATGGAAGACTTCTCTCTCTCTGTACAATTTTTTAAAGTATGAAATGAATTCCACAGTGGAGTCATTACCCCACCACAGGCAGTCTCAGCGATAATTTATGGCTCCACATCTCCCACCACTGTAATTTTGTTTTGCATTCATTAGGATACGATTTTTTAAAAAGAGAAATCTCAAGGAATCACAGTTCTGACAACTAAGATTAACCACCATGTCACTCACAGGTATCACGAAGGCTGTAATTCTGAAAAGTAAATTAATTTTCCTTGTGTGGGGACCATGCGAACAGTGTTCAAATTCCTCTCTAGAGTAGGCCGATCAACTATGCGAAGAAATGGCTGCATCTATGGCAACGCGAAGGATGCCACCACCTTCTCTGGCTTTGTTTTGTTCAGACAAAATTCTTGTCCTGTGGAATTTGAGAAGATGAAAATCAGCTGATGTACTTGAGTACATAAAAGGAGCAGATGCCTTTAGGAAGCTTCCTATGCTTTCTAACACACACACACACACACACACACACACACACACTCAGACACTCAGTTTTCTCACATATCAGTAGACAGCCTGTTTTCTTCTCTGTCAGCAGTTTCATTACCTTGAATTTAAGGTTGGGTGGAACAGACTTTCCTCTCTACCCTGAAACTCTTTTTATAGCAGTTTTTGTGATGCCAGATAAGGTAGTTCTTTGTTTGGGTTAAAGAAAAAGAGAATACTTTTGGAAAAATTGTAAGTGGCTTTTCTAGATCAAGGCTGAGTAGAATAGAGGGGTGATCCCAGGGGACTAGGGATAATGGTACTGTGATGATGCCACCTACTACGTGCAGGCATGTACTAAACAAGACGGCACTATTCCACTTAGTCCTCACTGTCACTGAAGCCTCGTCTTCCGGTTGAGGGATCTGAGGCACAGCAAGTTTGTGTAACTTGTCCAGGTTAACACTGTGGGTGTCAGAGTCTGTGTGTAAACCAGGTATGTCTGAGCCACAGCCTGGGCTGTAGCTTCCACCTTCTGACTGCCCCCTGATGCCCGTGGTGACATGATGTTGACCTGGTTCCAGGACGGCCTCCTATGGGCAGCATTAGGCAATGGGAAAGTATCCAGCTCAAACTCAACAGCGAGGCAGCCTGGTTCGCAGGTGTTCATTGTGCGGGGGTTGGAGCCCTAGTGTGCTGGGTCAGACCCACTCTTATTTGTGTAATAGAACCTTCAAAGAAGAAACTGGAATTAGCCAACTTTCAGATTCAGAGTGACCTAGGCCTGCCTCTCTACTGGTTGTTGATGGGAAGGGTGACACGTGCCATAACCTAGGGCATAATGTCCAAAGGGTCCCCCACTGGAGACAGTGTGGCAGGTTCCTGTGCCTTGTGTTGTCTCTTATCTGAAGGGCTCTGGGGTCTCCTCTGGGGCCCTGTATCTGCCCTGGGAGGAGTAGCAACCTGCCCTATGTGGCATATACTCTATAGTGATGGCCGGGAAGACAGCCTGCAGAATGTCAGTCCCTGCTGGACACCACGACATGAAACTCACAGGCTTCCTTTCGGGAAGGACCTTTGTATTCCTGGTGTCTTGATTTGGTGTGACCCTGGAGAAAGGGGAAAAGGAATGGCAACGGTTTGTTCTATTTGTACTGTCTGGCCGAGAAAACATGGTCTCTCGGGTCCACATGTGAGAGTTCAGGGTGGCTCCCTGCTAATAGACTCGTTGACACTGACCTCGTTCCTTCCCATATGTGAAATACTTGCATTCTCAGATTCAGAGTTATCGCCATCACTGGCTCATCACAACCACTGAGGAGCATCTAGTCCGGCCTGTGGGGGTTGTACTGATGGACTGTTGAAGACTGGGCGAAAGCAAGGTATCTGGAAGGTACCCAAGTGATTTGCTGGGAATTGTGCGGTATTGGGAGGGCACTTTGAGAGCTTCTCCTTGAGGCCATTTGACACATAAATCACAATTAGGACTACAATTAAAGAAGCATTTATCTATATCATAAACATCAGGCAAGTGTGCGTGCGTGCACACACAGACACAAACAAACACACACTTGAAGTCTGATAGCTAAAACATGGTGATGTAACATGTCGAGCCTGATATTTCAATGCAGGGTTGCTTTGTCAGAGCCCAAGGGCAAACCATTTAAATGTTCAATTTTTAAACAAAAAAATATCTAGAGTTGTGTGCAGCCTGGCTCTTCTGTGCTCCCAAATTTGACCCAAGGGTGGGGTTGGTTGGGATGGGTGTTCTGAGGCTTGGGGCTGGGAGTCAGGGTGCCTCTTGCATGTAACGCTTGATAATAAACACCAGGTTTTTACATCCTGGTTGACCAGCTGAACCAAATTTGCCTGGTCCAACCAGTGGCACATAATACCCTGCTTTGTGGCATATTTTTCTTCCTAGAGAAGAGGACAAAACAGGAACACATGGGCTTTGGGCTCGCTGAGAGGTGGGAGGGGAGGGTCTCCACCAAGGAATGGGGTGCACTGGTCCAGCTGTGGGGGAGCTCACGGGCTTCATAAGGTGACCAGATTTGAACATTGGTAAAGCGGGACACCATTGACCGGGGGGGGGAGGGGGTTCTTGATTAAAAATTTGGTCTATCTCCCGCCGTTCCCTAGCTTGTCGTGCATTCTTTCCAAAAATCGGGACTTTTTAAAAATGCTGCGGGACGTGGGACAAATTGTTAAAAATTGGGACTGTCTCGCCAAAAGCAGGACGTCTGATCACCCTATCCTTGAATCCTGTCTGTGGCTGAGATATTAAACGAGGAAAGGTGGCCAGGAGGTGTGGCCTGTGCCCGGGAATTTGCTCAGTTTTTGTCTGCAGAGGTCAGCCCTTGGACAGTGAAGGACAAGCGTTCTGTTCTCCGTTCCTTTGGTAGCAGGGATGCCTGCAAATCTACTTACACCCCATGAAATCTTGTGGTGCATGTGGAGGCCCAGCCACAAAACTTCTTCCCATTTGATGGGATGTCACTCAGAGTAGACTGATGCAATGATGCTGCAGAGCAGGAAACATGCAAAGCAATTATCTTTTTAGTAGGTCACTGGCCTCCTTTGGGAGAGGAGACCAGAGGGAGCGTGGAGAAGGCGGGCATGCGGCTGCCCCAGAGGCTGCGTGTGCAGTAGCGGTGCTGGTGATTAATAGCTGTGTCACTTCCCATGAATGTTGCTTTAAGCAGCCGTGTTCAAAATTGAGTGGGAATGAAATAAAACAACCCAAAATAAACGTTTCCTCTCTTCCTTACGAGTTGCTGAGATCCAGAAATAGCTTTTCAAATCTATAATTTTAAAGGGCGTCATTCACAGCAGCTCAGTCCCAGCTTTGTCCTCACATGGATGTTGCACGCATACACGTCACTTGTTTTTAAAGCCCATGAAGAAGTATAGCTCGGTGACTTTGAGGTTTTTTTCAGCACTGAAATAAAAATTATGTTTACAGAGAAAAATATAACCTTTACATGTGTTTTTAAAGGAAAATAGTAACCCAGCCAAGGAAGAAGACGGGAAGAAACTTGTGCCTGTGCAGATGCTAACGTGGAGTAGGAAGGACGTCTGGCAGGTGGTCCCTGCTGACCAGCTGCAGGGCAGCTTTCCAGGACATGGCAACCAGAGGACGGGCCTGGATCATCCTGGCCTCAGTGCGGTCAGCTGAGGCCCAAGAGCGTAAATGAGAGGGTGGCCACGAAGTGACAGGGCAGGGTTCCTGCATTGACCATGCCCTTTCAGGACAGTGTGAGGCGCCTGTCTCTGCTGCCTCTGCTGGAGCCAGGCTGCCAGCTTGGGGGCAGAGGGTGGCTGTCATGGGATGACCTCTGGTGCATCTCTGGGCAGGAGTCATGCTTTCTCCTAGAGAAGCCAAAGAACACATCTTACGGGTGAGAAGCTGGCAGGAACCCGGCTCAGTGCTTCGGGCACTGCTAGTCATGAGCCAAAGGGAGGGAGGGAAAGAGTGTGGGTGCTGCTGGCCTCCTGCCCACTCATTTGTTTCCTTCCATCCACAGCAGAAAGCACAGCACAACACAACACAAATAAACCAGTGGTAGGTGGGGCTGGTGGCAGGGTGGTTCCTCATCTTATTTGTGTCCTTCGTCCCTGTCCTAACTGCCACTGCTCCCACCCAGACACTCTCCGTTCTTTTATCGGAACATCGAGTACCAAGCAACATTTCAAGAGCGGCGGGGGATGAGGGGCGGCGGTGTGTGTGTGTGTGTTGTGTGTGTGTGTGTGTGTGTGCGCATGGGTGTGTTTAGAAGAGAAGCATGAGCAGGGATGTGGTCTGTGTGGAGTCGCTGAGAAGTGTGGCAGAACTTCACTCTGTCACCCTTCCTTCATCCTTCCTGAGCACCCACACCTGGCCAGGCTGCGGCACCTGATGGCTGAACAGTCCGGTCACAGTGCTGTTTTAGAACCCAGGTTTTATTATTGTTCAGGGATGGGGAGGCCCACAGGTCAGGAGACGACTGCCACTGGAAAGATAACTTGCTATCACAGTTTTCAAGAGGAGGGGGCACGCTGCCCCTGGACGGGAAGTCCAGGGACAGTCAGGAGGCAGAGGGAACTAGGGATGACACTGACTCTTAGAGCCTTGTTTCTGGTTTCCCTGGGAAGGAACGGGTGAGGCAGGGTCAGCAGGCTAAGCAAGGTCAGGGCTGTCTGGTTTGAGTAATTTCAAAGTTTCTAGGGCATGGGCTGTCCTTGGTTTTCTGGTACCTGGTCCTGAGGAGATCAGGGCACGGGACAGTGGCCCAGAGTGAAAGAGCCGGACAAAGGTATTGGCTGAGGGTGCAGGGGTCTGCAGTGGTTAGTTTGGGTTGGAAGATGGGTTCAAAGAGGTATCATTTCCTTGCTCTAGGAACTGGCGGTCCCTGGAAGGGACAGTCCCTCCAGTGTCAGCAAGGACCCAGATGTCAATATATTGAAACTTGTGGTTAATACAGGTGCACACGTGGCCAGCATTAAGGGAAAAGTGCCCCCAGGCGGGAGGAATAGCAGATGACATGCTTGGGCATTCTGAGGAGAAGCAGCTTCCTGCTCAGACTGGTTGGGTTTGGGTTTTGAGGGGTGTGCTGCAGAGGGAGAAGGTCTCTGTGGGGGAGGACACTTGGCTGAACCACCAACAGTGATGTGTGGCCCTTAGGGATGAGATTGGCCGCAGGCAGAGAGCCCTGCCTGGACAGAGGCTGAGGAAGGCAAGGTGTCTGAAGGGGCTTAGCAGGAAATACATGTCAACAAAAGGTTACTGCCACCAATTCAAGGCCAACAGGGGTCCCCGATCTGCAGTGCCATAGAAGGAGAGACTTCTGGTGAACAGTTTGCAAATCGGGGAAACAGTCTTCAGAAGAAACTGAAAGTGTGCCCCCCGACTCCCCCCTAGACAAAGGGGAGGGTGCTTTTTATAGAGAAAGTCCCTGCCCCGGTCCCTGATTGCTCTGTTTATGCAAACAAGGAACCCTAGTTTGCACAGTCTGACTGGACCAAATAGCACTGTACTGATTGGTCAGAATCGTGTGTTCCGATTGTTTGTTATGGAGCCACTCTGATTGGTCAGTAAGGTTGCCAATGAGGATAGAGCTGCACAACTCCAATGGGATGGGGCAGGTCTCAGCCCTTTGGTGGAAAGTCAATACCAGGAACTCCTTTATAAGAGTCAGCTTAACCCTCAGAAACAATGCAGGAGGCCGGCAGCTCCTTCTGTGGCTTTTCCCTGAAATGCAGAGTGTGTGAGAGGAAAGCCATTTTCAGCAGTGGTTGCTAGACTCTGGTTATGCATTTGAGCCCAGTTAACCACAGGAGTCATCTTTGGCAGGTATATTCCTTTTCAAAATCAACAAATGGTTGGGACACTAAAGTAAAGCCAAAATCAGTTCCTGAATGCCTAACTCAGGCACCTGGGTGTCACTCTGTAGGAGCTAGGCAGAACTGGTTTGCTCTCTGGGATTTCTCCCAATGGATTCATAGGCTCATAGTCACAGAACTCTATCATCCAGTGAAGATGCTGATGTGAATTTATTCTAAATGAAAGAAAGTGATCTCCTATGGCAGTGGATAAAAATGCAGCGCCTCCTGGGCCTGCCAGAGAGTAACATGGCTCTGGGGACCTTAGAGGACAGCCAAGCCCCAGTCAAGGGGTCAGTGGCCTTTCAGCTCCAGGGGTCACATCATGGAAATGGGGTCTGGACTTGCCAGATCCTCCTAGTTTTTCAATAGGCTGGAAATTCAGATCTTATTGTGAAATCCCCCATGTTTTGTGAAGTTACCTGGTCTCAGCAGCCCTATAGCTAAACTCTCTCCTCTTTGCATGACAGAAGGCACCGGAAGGCCTGACACATGGAACATTGGTGGCCTCTTTCTGCTCTGCACCTGTCACCTCAATTGAACTGTGAGGGCCAAAGAGCAAAAGGGACGATTACAAGGTGTGCTTAAATTGGGAAACGGAGGCACTCTAGGGCAGGGGGCAGATCTAGCATCAAAGGCTCTCCCTGACGTCTTGAGTGAGCCACTCAGCCTGCTTTAACTCCTCATTCCACAGACATCGAGTACCTGCTGTGTGCTGGGTCGGAACTAAGGCTACACACTCAAAAACAGGAAATTTGATGGGACAATATTGAAAATTGTGTTGTTCTTGTAATTATTTTTCAGCAAAACACAACTAAAAGGAGCTGTGATCAGTCTGCTTTTGCTGTCACTGTGGGTGAAGGCTCCTGAAAGGGCCGTCTGACCAAACAGAGGGAATACGGTGATTGATAGGTGGGTGGGGGCCATGCACAGGGCTCTTCCATTCATGCCACCTGGTCTGGTTCTGTGTCCCAGGCTGTGAGCTCAATGGCTGGGCCTGACCCTGGTGGCTGTCCCCCTCCTAGTGCGGTGCCGTCATGCGCAGGCGTGCAGATGTCTCCTAGAGGAGTGACTCGTGTGTGGCAGCATCTGATTTTAGTCGACAAGACTTGAGCCACACAGCCATAGAAAAAGCTACAACATTTAAAAATCAAAGTCAAGAGGGTGGGGACAAATGGAATTTGTAAAGTGACCCTGACATTAGAGGGTCTGTGAATTTTTTTAAAAATAAATATTTATTTATTCTTACTGTTTTTTGACAGAGAGAGAGAGAGAGATACAGAGACAGAGACAGAGAGAGAACTGAACTGGGGGAGCTCCCAGCTCAGCATATGGGTCCGCACGGGCCGGGGCCGGGACTCGATCCCTGGTCCCCGGCGCTGCAAAGTGAGCGCCTAACCCACTGAGCCATCCCGGCTTCCCCTCTGTGAATTTTTAAGCGGGGTTCGCAATGATCCAGCACAAGCTGAGAGGTGCCCCCAGAACGTCAGGCCTCATTTGGTGCCATGCCCTGCTGTGTTGGGTGGGGCGAGGGCAGCGTTCCTCGGACAGAACCCGTGGGGGGCAGAGCGTGCCTGGTAAGTCCACGCTCGTGGGAAACAAGCCTGGGCTCACAGCGCTCAGAGCAGCTGCCCTGTGTGCTCGTTGTCACGTGTGTTCTGACTACCCCCCACCCACACGGCGGGGCCAGGCGTGGATTCTAGATGCCAATGCACTAAAAGGACCATGGTGCCCTTTAGAAAGTACTCATACAGACTGTTACCACCGTATAAAATTATATTTAAGAAAATCTTTATTGAATCCATAAATTAAGACAAATGGCTGCTTCCTACCCTCTCTCTCTGAGTCATGGATGGAATATCCTCACTTCACAGGTGTGTCTGAAGCACAGACGTGCCCTGCCTATTTGATAATGTAGCACCGTGTGTGCCTGTGAGTATGTGCTGGTATATGCATATGTGCATATGTGCTCATATGCATGTATGTGCATGTATGTGCGTGTGTGTGCATGTGGATAAAATGTTCTTTCAGAAATCCACATGCAGGTCAGAGGTGTTCACAGACAGGATGCTGTCCTACCCAGGATCAGGTAGAGGGTGACCTGCTACAGGCCGAGGGATGCTGTGAGATTTCCCATGGGTGTAGCCTGTGGGGACAGTCCCAGACTACTTTACAGGCTGCTCTAAGGATGGTCTCCATTCATGCGGACACAGCTGCCTCAGCACCAGGCGCAGCACTGTCCCCAGGGCATGGGATGAGGAGAGCTGCTCCGTGTGGAGCGGCGGGGAGGCTGTCGTGGGCTGAAAGTAATGACCCACCTGTGAGTCTGACAGGAGCACCAGCGTTAGCGTCGCCTCCTTGTAGAGACTGGCCTTTTGAAATATGTACTGGGATATTCCTCCCATCCTATTAATTATGCCACAAACTTAAGAAAACTGAATAATTAATGACTGTGGGATACTTGGAGGTATGAAATGCCATGCAAATGTTAAGTAGTAAAAATTATTCTGTGTTATTAAATAGACACTGCTTTAAAAATATTCTGTGGTGGGAAGGTTAACTTCCAAAAGAGCTGAGAAGCTTTCTGCTGCACTATCCTCAGGAACATCTTATACCTTATTGTCTGACACATGTTTCTGGAGACTTAGGTACTCTGTATTTTGAATATCTGAATGGTTTCAACACAAATAGCTTCTTGGTCCTTTTAGGTGGACCAGGTGTACCGGTTTAAATGGAACAGAAAACAACCGTACTGTCCCATTTCAAACAGTACGTATGGTCAGCCTACTGACACCTTGAATTTAGCCCTGTGAGACTAGGCTGACCACATGGACAGTTTGAAATGGGACAGTGCCGTTGTTTTCTGTCCCATTTAAAATGCTATGTCTGGGTCAGCCTGTTTTAAGCTCTGGGCATGAAGCTGCCCACCAGATTCTGGTAAAACTGTGCCTGCTGGATTCTCTCTAGCTGGAGGCAGTTTGGGCCTAAGGCCCAGGAAGAGGTCAAGATTATTGAGCACCAAACGCAGACCCTTTGGCTGATGCCTCCCCTGGCCACGACCTTGTCCCTGACCTTCACCAGCAGGTGAGGTGGCCCTCAGGGTGAGTGAGGTCCTGGCACTGAGAGGAGTGAGAGGAAAGGTGGGGTGGGAGGCGGGGGGCTTCATTTTTTAATGTGAGCAGGAAGAAAGGAGTCTGTGGTTAAAGTCTGGTCCTCGGGTTAAAAGTGGTATCCACGTCTTGACAATCTGTATGTCCACATGAATGGGACCCTCAGAGAATTTGAGACTTGGAATAGCATGTCTCCTGAGTTCCCTAGAGAAATGCACTCAAACACTGACAATTTCTCTACCTTGGATAAAGGTTCTAATTAACAGTAAAGTTTCCAAAAATAGATGAAGCTGTATGAATATGTGCTGGGAGCAGAGGAGGGGTCAGTTATGCTAAAAGAGCAGTAATAGTGCCATAATTCACACGGAGCTTTCGTTCTATGGCTGGAGTCACGCCTCACTCTTCCTTCCAGCGGGAGGAGGGTGCCTGGGCAGATGCAGGCCCTCACTGCATTCTAAAGATCAGAAAATGGCAGATTTGCCAATTCCTGGTTCCTGGCACAGAGCTCCTGGAACCCTTATCATTTCCTGGGTCACAGCAGTGTCTTTTTGTTCTAATGAGGTGACTCTAGTTGGCTCCTTATTAGGGTAGGGGTTGCTCCTCAGAAAGATCAACCAGGATTAGAAGCTTGAGACTTTCAGCCCCACCCACATTTCTCCAGAGAGGGGAGGGGCTGGAAATGGAGTACTGATGGGCCATGCCTATCTGAGGGAGCCTCCATAAAGTCCCAAATGTATGGGGTTCGGAGAGCTTCCGGATTGGTGCCTGCATAGAGGTGTGGGGCAAGTGGCACCCAGAGAGGGCGGGGAAGCGCCGTGTCCCTTTCAGGTGCTTCGCCCTCCGCATCTCTTCCATCTGGATGTCCACCTGTATCCTTCATCACATCCTTTTACAATAAACTAGACTTCATCAGAAGGAGAATCTTTTGCACTTCAAAGGACATCATCAAGAAAATTAATAGATAATCCACACAATGGGAGAAAATACTTGTAAATCATATATTGGATAAGGGACGTGTATCTAGAACACACAAAAGATTCTTGCCATTCATCAATAAAATGACAAATAATCCAACTGAAAAATGGACAAAACCCGAATAGACATTTCTCCAAAGAAGATTCCAGATGCTGATAAACACATGAAAAAGGGCTAAAAATCATTATTCATCAAAGAGATGCAAATCAAAATGACAATGAGATACCACTTCACATCCACTTGATGGCTGTAATAAAAAAAGGCAGATAATAACATGTCATTGGGGTTATAGTGAAATGGAACCTTCATACATTACTGGTGGGAGTATATAATAGTACAGCCAATTTGGAAAATGGTTTGCAATTCTTCAAAATGTTAAACGTGAAATTATCATGACTCAGCAATTCCCCTCGATATACCCAGAGAAATGAAAACATACATATGTGCAAAAACTTGGACGTGAACATGTATAGCAGTTCATATTACATTCATAATACCCCAAATGTGTAAACAATCCTAAATGTTCATCAGCTTATAAGTGTATAAACAAAAATGGTCCATCAATACAGTGGAATAGTATTCAGCCATGAAAAGGAATGGAGTGCTGGTATGTGCTGCAGCAGGAATGGACCTTGAAAACATTATACTGGGAAGCCGGGATGGCTCAGTGGGTTAGGTGCTCACTTTGCAGCGCCAGGGACCAGGGACTCGATCCCGGCCCCGGCCCGTGCGGAACAATATGCTGAACTGGGAGCTCCCTCAATTCAGTTCTCTCTCTGTCTCTGTATCTCTCTCTCTCCCTGTCAAAAAAATAACTAACTAACTAAATAAATATTTTTAAAGAAAACATTATGCAAATTGAAAAAGCTAATCACAAGGATCAGACGATATAATTTAATTGATATGAAATTTCCAGAATAGTCAGGGCCAGAGAGACAGAAAGTAGATGGATGGTTTCAGGAGCTGGGGGTGAGGGAGGGAATGAGGGGTGATGGCTAATAGGTCTGGGGCTTCTTTATGGGGTGATGACATGTTTTAAAATTACATGAGGATGGTCTCACAACTCCGTAAATAGATTTCAAGCCATTGAATTGTACACTTTAAAAATGTGAATAGAGCTGATTCTGGGTGGTGAGCACACAATACAATGCATAGACAATCTAATGTAGAATTGTACATCTGGAACCTGTGTAATTTTTACCAACTAATGTCACCCCAGTAAATCTAACAATTAAAAAAAAAAAGTGTGAATAATGTGGTATGTGAACTATATATCAGTAAAGCTGTTACTGAAAAAAGAAATCAAGTTGTGTGAATTATCTAAGTTTGCTCTTTTTCAGACTTCTCTTGGCTATTCTAGGTCCTTTGCATTTCCATATACAATTTTGAATCTGCTTAGTATTATTATTTACTAAAAAAGCTTACTTGGATTTGTTTGTGATTGCACGGAATCTATAAAGCAATTCAAGCACTATTAAGTCTTTCAAATCTAAGAAGATGGTATCTCTATTTGCATAGGTCTTTAATTTTTCTTAGCAGTGTTTTATAATTTACAGTGTAGACACCTTTCACATTTCTTACTAAATTTATTTGAATGAAGTTGCTTAAAATTTTTAATTACCAACTGTTTGTTAATGTCATATGGAAATGTAAATAATTTTTGTATATTGACCTTTTTCCTGAATTCTCACTAAATGTAATTAGATTTAGGGTTTCTTTATAGACTCTAGGATTTTCTGTATATACAATCATATGTGTATAGAGTTTTACTTCTTGTTTGACAATATTTATGCTTTTTTTTCTTCTTCTTTTTCTTGCCTTATTGGACTGGCTGAAACCTCCACTACAATATTGAATGGCAGTAGTGAGAGCAGAGAGTCTTTTTTTGTTCTTGATTTTAGAGGAAAAGCACTATTTCCCCATTAAGTGTGAATATTCATTGCAGGACTTTTGTGGGTGCTTCTTGTTACCTTGAGGAAGTAAGTTCCCTTCTAGTTGGCTGAACATTTTTATCATAAATGTTAATTTTTTAAAAGATTTATTTTTATTGTTTTTGACACAGAGAAACAGAGAGAGACAGAGAGAGACAGAGAGAAGGGGGAGAGCTCAAACCAGTCTCCACAGTTGCACATCATTAGTTTTCTACATAGTTTTCATTCCACAGGTGGGCGTGGGGCTACACGGCAGGAACTGGCTGGGGGCCTCCTGCATGGACCCTGGTGAGAGCCAAGCTGGGAGCATGGGTCTGCGGGGGCCGGGGCCACGATTTGATCCTTGGATTCCAGGGCTGCAAAATGAGTGCTCAACCCGCTGAGCCATTTTGGCATCCCCCATAGATGTTAAATTTTGACCAGTTTCCCCTCTCCTATTTACCTTATTTATTTAGTTGCTCTGATTGTTCTAGCTTTGGCCATTGGGAGCTCTTTTAGGTAGATTCCCATATCCTCTTTTTTCTTTTAATCCCTTTATTCAGTTCCTGCTAATCCTGTTTTCTTTTTTCAGCTCAAATTCTAAATTAACTTCCTTAGCTATGGACGAGACTGCTCTGTCTTAATCTTAATATTGTTAAGACTATTTTTGTTTACCTGAATTCTTTTATGAATGGTATGTCAGAAAACACCTAGTTAGTGCAGAAAGGTTCATTAACACTTTTTCCTTGATATGCTGTTTCCATTATTCTCACACCTTCCTTGAATCACCAATTTTTTATGGGAAACTCAAGGCTGGTCCCTGCTTCCTACAAATAGTATAGCCTGGATATTCTAATAAAGTATCAACTAAGGAAATTCTGTTAAGTTGATAGACAGTGTGTTCTGATAGTCGGGCAAATATGGTCACATAGACGTGACATAAACTGGACTACAGAGCAGAGCACACACACGTGTGGAGGGTAACAGCTCACGGGGCAAAGCGTTACCTAGGGCAGAGCTATTACATACCTAGTGTCTGTCTCCACTGCCACTTTTCATCCCTCACCCGTAGCAGACGTCAATGAATGATCACAATTCTTTCTCCCACTGAGCTTACTTTTTATATCCTTTTGATGTGCCCTCCCTTTTCAGCACTTCCTTAATTTATGACCACAGAGATACTTCAAGGTCCAGTACTTTTTCTGCCCCAGGCCCAGAATTTTTGGTTTCTTTTACTGGAGAATGATGTTTAGAGCCAAAGGTCTGGGGCCTGCATGTGCTGGCTGCTACCGAGATGTCGTTGTAGTTCCTCCAGAGGACACGGCTAGGAAACTTATGTATCTATCAGTATATATAATAAAATTAAAAAAATTAGTGCTTACTGATACTTCTGACTCTAGTTGAGCACCACAGAATTTATTACAGCATTTTCCCCTTTCTGTATTTGTAACTTCTGTTTTTCTTAAAGATTTATTTTATTGTTTTTGACAGAGACAGAGAGAGAGAGAGAGACAGAGAGAGTGAAGGGGAAGGGCCCAGAGCAGTCTCCACAGTTGTACGTCGTCAGTTTTTCAACATGGTTTTGTTCCACACAGGTAGGCGGGAGCCACACAGGGTGGGAACTGGGTCAGGGGCCTCCCAAATGGGAGGCACGTCCCCTTGAGCCAGGGGCCCAACCGGAGGGTGATAACCAAACTGGGGGCCTCCTGCATGGGAAGCGCACCCCAGTTCAGCATATGGGTCCACATGGGCTGTCCCATTCAATCCTCTGTCCCTGGGGCTGTAAAGAGAGTACTTAACCTGCTGAGCCATCCCGGCTTCTCCTGTAAGTTCTACTTTTGACTGAAAAATTTGACTTTCACTATCTATATTTTATTTTTCTTTCTTTTCTTTAGTTTCCAATGTTTTATTTTAATTTAAAAGAATTTTTAAATTACAGTTGATATACAACATCATATTAATTTTAGGTTTACAACATAGTGATTAGACACATATGTACCTTATACAGTGATCACCCTGATAAGGCTAGCACCCATCTGGCACCATACATAGTTATTATATTAATATTGACTATATTCCCTATGCTATACTTTAATTTACATGCATACTAGGGTCATACAAGTAAATATATTGTATCCCTGTGATGATTTTTATAAATTGCCAGGTAATAGTCATGGTGATACCAATACATTTTCTTGATTGACTATAGTATGCATGCAAATTAGTTTTAGATTTGCAAATCTGGACTGTTGTGACAAAAAGTAACCAGCCAGCCTACACTGTTAGCGTATAGTTCTTTTCTTTAGCGTAATCTAATTATTTCATACTAAAATTTCTCTCTAAGCATTGCTTTAGCTGCATCCTTCTGCTTTTCATATTTTGTATCTGCATTTCACTTTCATTCAGTTCAAAATAGTTTAAACATTTCCTTAGACATCTTCTTTGACTGCTTTGGTTATTTAAAAGTCATGGTCCAAGAGCATCCTTTATATGAATTCTATTCCTCGAAATGTGAGGCCCAGAGTACGTGTGCACATGCATACATGCATACATTGAGAAGAATGTGTAATCTGTTATAGTAGGGAGGATAGTTCTATAAATATCTATTAGATTAAATTGGTTGATTGTGCTTCTTACTGATTTTCTGCCTATTTATTCCATCAATGACTGAGAAGAGAGGGTTGGCATTTCCCATTATAATTATGTATTTCTGTATTTATTTGTACAGTTTTATCAGTTTTTGTCTCAAGAATTTTGTATCTTTTTAAAAGATGCATGTACATGTAGGATTGTTATAACTTCATGGAGAATTGACTTTTGTTACTATGTAATTTTTTTCTTAACTTCTTGAAAATATTCCTTGTCTTGAAGCCTATTTTGTCATACTAATATAATTACTCCCGGTTTTTGTTTAGTGTTTTCACGGTGCATCTTTGTTCATAGTTTTATTTTTTATTTTATTTTTTAAGATTTATTTCTTTGAGAGAGGGTAAGAGAGAGAGAGAGGCAGAGAGAAGCGGAGAGGGCCCAGAGCAGTCGCCACAGCTGTGCATCATCAGCTCTGACACAGTTTCATTCCACACCAATGAATATGGGGCCATGTGGGGCAGGAACCAAACTGGGGTCCTCCAGTGTGGAAGGTGGCATCGAAGTTCAGCATGTGGGTTTTGTACGGGCAAGGCTATGACTCGATCCCTCAACCTCGGCTACAAGTCAAGCACTCAATCTGTTGCGCTATCCTGGCATCCCATACTTTTATTTTTAACCTACCTAATTTTTTTTTAAGTAGGTTTCTTGTAAAACAACATATAAATAGCTATTGATAGCTGATTTTTATTTTTCCTTTTTTTTTTCTGCCTGCTCTTGGGTTAAATGTTTATTATTTCATTTTATCTCTTTTGTTGATTTATTATTCATACTTCTTTTAAAATATTTTAATTGTTGATCCAGTGTTTACAGCATACATCTTTAATGAATCAGAGGCTACCTTTAAATGATGTTATACCTTTTCCTGTGTGGTGTAAGGGTCTTAAACACTGTATTCCCAATTCTTCCATCCTATCTTTTTTCTGCTATTATTCTCATGTAATTTACTTTTAAGTATGCTACAAACACACAATACATTGCTACTGTTTTTCTTTTATACAGTTGTTTTATAGCAATTAACAAGAAGAAATATTGAATTTTACTTTACCTTCATTTATTTCATTTATAACACTATAAATTTCTTTATTACATCCAAGTTTTTAACTGAAACCACATTTGTTCTGTTTTTGAGAAAGTATCTCTCTCTCGCTCTCTCTACTTTTGAATGACATGAGCAATAAATGCAAACTTCTGGGCTGATTATTTTTCTTTGAGCACTTTAAAGATATCAATCTATTGCCTTCTTGATTCCTTGATTCTTGTGAGAGAACAGCCAATGGGGGTGGTGCACGGTGGGAACCAGGCTGGGGGCCTCCCGCATGGGAGGCATGCCCCCTTGAGCCAGGGACCAAATGGGGGGCCTCCTACATGGAAAGCTCACCATGGCCAGAACAGAACTAGGGCCACACCCAGTTCAGCATATGACTTCACATGGGCCAAGGCTGGGATTTGATCCTCGGTCTCCGGGGCAACAAAGCAAGTTCTTAACCTGCTGAGTCATCCTGGCTTCCCCTTCCTGCAGTCTTTCCACACTATTTACAACCATGACATGAAAAGTTACTAGGCCACATTGGAAGGGTGGCTATACATCTCACATTTCTAAGTCTGTATGTACATGCATCTGTATGTGGAGCAAAAGTGCCATATGTACCAAAACATCTTTTGGCTTTTTTGTGTTTCTCTAGTTTACTGCCCCTGTTCCCTCTCCTTCAATTTGTGAGGAAATACTTGTGAGAAAAGTTACATGACATAATTATGCTAGTATCTCTCCCTTGGCACACACCTCACTTTTTAAAACGCAAGTTACCACACCATGACTACAGGTCCCATGTCCCAGTTCCCATGGACATACTGCCGCCAATCGACTGGCTGCCAGGTCTGGGCAGCTTGAGGTTTGATAAGGTAGGTGTTTGTTCGGTGCACTGGGTCCCGCTTAAGTGCACAGAGACATGTGTAAGAGTAACTCAGACTTTAGGTGTATGAGTTTGGAGTTAGGTGAGTGGGAAAAACAGGCCACCAGCTAGTGTCAGCTGGCTGTACCTCTCCTCTCACCCAATGTGACAAAAATTCCACTAGTCAGAGCTTCATGTCACAAGCAATAGAAGTTAAATAGTTGGCTACTTCATGTGCACACATTTTTTTTTATTGTTAAATTTATTGGGGTGACATCGATTGATATCAATTACATTGCTTCTAGGTGTACCAATCTACATTACATCGTCTATACATCGCATTATGTGCTCACCACCCAGAATCAGCTCACTTTCCATCACTGTATGTTTGATGCCCCCTGCCTACTCCCCCCCACCTATCTCTCCCCCCTACCTCCCCCCTTACCCTCAGGTAACCACTAAACTATTGACTGTGTCCATGAGTCTTTGTTTCTTTCAGTTTTATATTCCACCTATAAGTGAGGTCATATGTTTCTTGATTCTTTCAGTTTGACTTATTTTGATTAATAAAATGTTTTCAAGGTCCATCCATGTCACAAATTGCTGTATTTCATATTTTCTTACTGCTGAGTAGTATTCCATTGTGTAAATGTACCACAACTTCTTTATCCAGTCATCTATCAGAGGACACTTTGGTTGATTCCACAACTTGGCCACCTTGAACAGTGCTGTGATGAATATTGGGGTACATGTATCTTTGCAGATTAAGGTTTTCAGGTTTTTTGGGTAGATACCCAGAAGAGGGATTGCTGGGTCATGTGGTAAGTCTATTCTTAATTTTTTTGGAATCCTCCATACTGCCCTCCATAGTGGTTGTATCAGTTTACATTCCCACCAGCAGTGTATGAGGGTTCCTTTTTGTCCACCGCCTCTCCAGCACTTGTTATTCCTTGTCTTATTGATTATAGTCATTCTAACAGGTGTAAGATGGTATCTCATTGTGGTTTTTATTTGCATCTCCCTAATTGCTAGTGATGTGGAGCATTTTTTCATGTATCTGTTGGCTGTTTGTATGTCTTTAGGAGAGAAGTGCCTGTTTAGGTCTTCTGTCCATTTTTTAATTGGATCGTTTTTTTTTTGTTGTTGAGTTGTTTGAGTTCTTTATATATTTTAGATATTAGCCCCTTATCAGAGGTATTGTTTACAAATATTTTCTCCCATTTGGTTGGTTTTCTTTTTACTTTGTTGGCGGTGTCCTGTGCTGTGTAGAAGCTTTTTAGTTTGATATAGTCCCATTCATTTATTTTATGTGCACACATGTTTATGTGTCTGATATTAACACAGTCCCTGGCTAGTAGCAGAGTCACCAGGTAAGGTGCAGTCACCCAGTCACGTTTGAATTTCAGATATTTAATACATAACTCTTTAGTCTAAGCATCTCCCAACACTTGAACTAAAAAGGATGCATTGCTTACCTAAAGTTCAAATTGAACTAGACATTCCCCATTTCTGTTTGTTAAGTGGAGCAGCCGGCTCGCTAGGCCCTGGGTATACAGTGGTGCTTACTTCCAACACAGAGCTTGCCACATGGAGCTTGTGGTTTGACAGGAGCTGGTAGGCAAACAGACCAGGTTCCTTGACCCCTTCCTTCCTCGTTGTTGCCATCGGCCTGGAGAGAGGAATCTCTGTGGCCCTTAACGAGCCCCACCCCCACCCTGCACCACTCACATTCTCTTGCCCTCTACAAGCCTGCTGTGGCTTTGCTCCTACTCACCCCCTGTAGGGCTGGCAGAGCCGGCCCTTGCTCTCCCTTCTCACCCCCTGTGCACCAGACACCCTTTCAGACCTGAGGTCCAGGAAGCCAACAGAAAGGTCACAGCCCTGCGTGGTGGCCAGTGTGGCCTGGTAGGACTCCTGTTTCCTGCTTTTGGTTGTGGGTGCTTGTCCTGGAGGCTTGTATTAGCCCCCTCCCATGGGGCCTGGGTCACCCAACGCCTGCTTCCCACTGCTGAGTGCTGATGGTGCCCATCACCATGACAGAGGGAGACTGACACCCTCTGGGTCCTCACCCACTGACTGGGACAGTGAGCCCTCCTGTGTTTGTGGCAGATGCTCCATGAATTGAGTTGTTAGCATCCTCAAGACTCCTCAAGTTTTTTGCCCCATCCCACCAGACACCACATTCCGGGGATTTTTTTCTCCTACACTGAAACCATGCAAAGCTCCCCTCACCCATCATCTCACCTGGCCTCTCCCATCTCCCCACACCCTGCCTGGCCTTCCTCAGATCAGTTCTTCACAAGCCACCATACCTGAAAGAGAACCTGAATTCTCCCTTGCCCGCTGGGACCTTCCAAGGTCTTCCGTACTGGATAAAACTCAAGCTTCCTCACATGGCCTTGGGGCAACTCCCTACCCGACCCCATCCAGCCTCCATCTCATGTCTCCTGTCCCCACCATGGGGCTCTGAGCTCGGGCTCTTCCCTGCCTGGGTCTTTCTTACAGGTCCCTCACCCCAGTTCCCTCACGTACCTCTCTCACACCCTTGCTTTCCTTCACCTGGTAGTTCACAGTCATCTTTTGAGATACAGTTCAGGTTGTCTTCTCCTCCAAGACACCTTTCCCAAGCCCGCCTCCAGGGCCCCTTGGAATAAGGAGCCTTTATAAGCTTGGAACAGCCACCTGGGCCCCTTTGATCATTATGTCATTGTTCTTGGTTTGTGGTGGTGAATTTTTCGAGCATAGAAATTGTGGTTCTTACTTTGACATTTCCAGATGTAAGCATGCCTGGCTCTGCACTGGTTGCTTCAACTGAATGACATCACTTGGTGAATTACATTACGCTTGTCCATGAAGTTGTCTGAAGCTTCACTTTCAAACATTCCAGTGGTCTCTGAAGCAGAAGCTACATGCTGGGAAGAGGCCAAGAGCTGGCCCGCTGGGGCAGTTGGCAGCTGGTATCTCCCTTTGGAATCACCTGGTGGGATTTGCTACAAAAATGAATTCCCTAGCTGAGAAAGTGAATAACAACTTTCTAAGAATATCACCATTTGCAGTGTGCCAGTCAAAAGGAGTGTCTTGGGCCTGCCTCTCCTCTTACCAGTCCCAGGCCAATGGGCAGCTCAAGCATCCAGGCTGGGGGATTCTTGACCAGGAAGGGCCACAGCACCAACATGCTGCTCTTTCAACTGGACGCAGGCCCTCTCTCCAGCCCTCTCTTTTTATGGAACACAATTAAGACAATAGCTAACACATACTCAGTTGCGTACTGTGTACCAGGCACTGTGCCTGACACAAAGTAAGATCTCATGAGTACTTGTTGCGTGACTGAATGGGTAGAATGGCATTTCATAGTGTGCAGACACTCATCTAAGTCTTGTCCTTGTCAAAAAATGGAGGTGAGGATAGTTAAGTTCCTTAGCTATCCCTCACCAAGTGAACTCCACTATTTGTATACTGGACTGTGTTTTTAATATGCCTGATTTCTTATTGCCAAAAAGCCTTGTTTGCTCTTTTTATGTAAAACAGATTTTTATAATTGACTGCTGCCCTCTTGCTGACTTTATGGCCTTAGAGATATTCTACCTGCATTTCCCTCGAATCTTACCTTGATGGTGGGTTCTAATATTTCAAGTGGATATGACCTGTAAACAAATACCTTACATTACTAGAGGCATTGACTATCAAATAAACATGGCTAGAAATAGGGAATAATTTTGCCAGAGAATCCTTATTTTCTAATTCATCTTCTTGGCCATTCTAAGTTTCTTTTCTTTTTTAAGATTTTTTTTTTAATTTTTATTGTTGAGAGATGAGATGAGAGAGAGAGAGAGAGAGAGAGAGAGAGAGAGAGAGAGAGAGAGAGAAGATGAGAGCAGTCTCCAGAGTTGTACATCATTAGTTGTAACATGGTTTCGTTGCACACAGGTGGATGTGGGGCTGCACAGGATGGAGCTGACCTGGAGGCCTTCCGCATGGGAGGCAAGAACCTTCACCGCTGGGCCACCCTGGCAGTTACCAGTTGTGCTGCTATTTAACATATGGGTTTGCATGAGTTGGCGCCAGGATTTGATCCCCAGATCTCATGGTTGTGAGGCAAACACTCAACCTGCTGAGCTATCCTGGCATCCCAAGCCAAAATTGATTTTTGTCATTAAGGAAATGAAAAGGCAAACCACAGAATGCGAGGAAATGTTTGATATCCCTATATCTGACAATGCAATATGTTTATCCAGCATATGTTAAGAATATATTCAACTAAAAATAAGAAGAGCAAACCTATAGAATATAGGCAAAAGATTTGAATTGGCAGTTAAGAAAGAGGACATATGAATTGTCAGTCAATATACCCATGAAAAGATGATCATTAGTTGTCAGGGAAATGCAAATTCAAACTATGAGGGTATACCATTACGTGTCCACTGGACTAGAATTTAAAAGACTTCAAAGACCAATTTTTGGCTGGCATGTGGGACAACCAGAGTCCTCATCTTCTGCTGGTGGGAATGTAAAATTGTAGAATCACTTTGGAAAATTGTCTGGCAGCTTCTTAAAAAGTTAAAAATACAGGGGATGATGAGATAGCTCAACTGGTTGAGCACTTGCCTTACAACCGTAAGGTCCTGGAATCAAATCCTGACCCGGGCCCATACAACCCCATATGCTGAACTGTGGCACAACTGGTAGCTGCCAGCGTGGCCCAGCTGTGAAGGTTCTCGCCTCCTGTGTGGAAGGTCTCCAGGTCAGCTCCTCCCTGCACAGCCCCACATCCACCTGTGTGGAATGAAACCATGTCACCTAATGACATACAGTTATGGAGACTGCTCTGGGTCCTCCTCCCTTCTGTCTCTCCTCTCAAACAATAAAATGGAAAATGTAAAAACCCTTAAAAAAAGAAAATTAAAAATACATCTACCATATGACCTAGTCATTTCACTCTTACAGATATACTCAGGAGAAATGAATACACGTGTCTCCTAAGATTTTTACATGGATTTTCACAGCAGCTTTATTTGTCGGAGCTCTAAACTGGAAACAACCAAAACGTTCATCAGTAAGTAAATGCATAAATGAAATGTGATATATGCATTGCACAAAGTGGATTTCTAGTCAGCAGTGAAGGGGAACAACTATGAATACACGCTGAAATATGAACTTCAAAACAATATGCTGCTTGAAGGAAGCACATAACACATATGTATACTCCCATTTACATAAAATGGCAACTAATGTGCAGTGACGAAGAACAGGGCCGTGGTTACCTGGAGGTGGGGGTGAAGAAAAGGACGGACTGCAAAAAGGCAGAGGAGTTTTTTGGAAGGTATTGGAAATATTCTGTAGCTTGGTTGTGGTGGTGTCCTCACGGGCATGTACAGTACTCAAAACTCCCTAGGGAGGCAGGATGGCTCAGTGGGTTGAGTGCTTATTTGCAGCCCTGGGGTCAGAGAACCGAATCCCAGCCCTGGCCCATGGACCCATATGCTGAACTGGGGTTTGGCCCCCAGTTTGGTTCTCACCAGGGCAACCTTCCCATGTGGGAGGCCCCCTGGTTCTGCTCCCACCCTCGGTGTGCTTCCCATGTAGGAGGCCCCCAGCTCGTGGGGGTGCGCCTGTCATACTGGTGACCCCGGCCCAGTTCCTGCCCTTCCCGGCCTCACACCCACCTGTGGAATGAAACTACATAGCAAACTAATACTGTACAACTATGGAGACTGCTCTGGGCCCTCCCCCTTCTCACTGTCTCTTCTGTCTCTCTCTGTTGAAAACAATAAAAAAATAAAAAATAAAAGAATAAAAAATACTCTTTAAATGTTGTGCTTTGAATGAATGCAGCCTGCTATAAATAAATTATTACTCAAGAATGTTGATAAGGAGAAAAGACAGTGTTTGTTTAAAGCAAAAATAATAATGATGTTTATAACATCTAGAAGGTATATATATAATATTGATATTCTATGGTAGCACAATGAATGGAAGAATGAAATAGAAGTATATTGATATGTTGTTGTAAGCCTCTTACATTATCTGTGAAGTGATATAACATTTGAGGGGAAAATGTGATAACTTAAAGATGCATAGTTTAGACCGTAAACAATCCCTTAAAAAAATGAAAGTAACATAGTTAAAAATCCAACAATGAAATACTAAAAAAAAAAAGTTTGGATTAATCAAAAGAAGAAAGGGGCAGAGGGGAAGAGGACAGAGAATATAGAAGATAAATAGGGAAAAACGGCAAGATAATAGTATTAAACTCAATCATGTTGATAATTACATTAAATGTGATTCAAACACTCCTATTTGCAGATTGTCAGACATGATAAATCAGTCAAGACTGAATTGGTGCCTTCTGTAAGAAGCCCACTTAACTATAAGGGCAAATAGGCTAAAAGTATGTAAAAAATTTTATACCTACAAACACTAAAATGAGAGAGCTTGGGTGGGTACATTAATATCAGATAAAGTGGACTTCAGAAAAAGGAATATTACCAGAGATAAAAGGAACACTTCATAATGATAAAGCAGTTTGCTTATCAAGAAGACATAGCAGCTGAAATGAGTGTGAATTCAACAAAATAGCCTCAAAATACTATTATATGAAGCAAACATGTAAAGTACTGAAAGGAGAAATTGACAAGTTCAAAAATATGGTGTGGACATCTATTCTGTCTGAGTAACTGAAATAAAATACAGACAGGAAACCAGTAATGATATAAAAGATAACAACATCACTAATGAGCTTGACCTCACTGACATTCATTGAACACTCTGCCCAACAACAGCACATAGAATATTTATCAGGAGCATGTCAATTTAAAAGGACTGAAATCAAACAAAGTATGTTCTCTGATTAGAATGAAATGAAATGAGAAATTATTGATTAAAAAAAAGAGACACAAATTAAGTGTCTGGAATAAAAGAGAGGACGTCACTATAGAAATTACAGATAGTCAAAGGATTAAAATTAAATACTATTGTTGTTATTGATGTAATGTCAATGTAATACCAATACATTTGACAACATATATGAAATAGACAAGTTTCTTGAAAGACACATATGACCAAAAGTGAATCAAGAAGAAATAGAGGGAATGCTAGGAGAGCTCAGCTGTTGAGTACTTGCCTTGTAATTGCAAGTTCTGGAGTTCAATGTCTGGCCCTGGCTCGTGCAAACCCATATGCTGAACTGTGTTACAACTGGTAACTACCAGGATGGCTCAGTGGCAAAGGTTCTCCCCTCTCATGTGGGAGGTCCCTGGTTCGGTTCCCGCCCTGCTCAGCTCCTCACCCACCTGTGTGGAATGAAACCATGTCACAACTAATGATGTACAACTATGGAGACTGCTCTGGGCCCTCCTCCCCTCTTCTCTCTCTTATCTTCTCTCAAACAAACAAAAATATTTAAAAAAACAAAGAAATAGAAAATCTGAATTGCTTTATCTGGCATTACTGGTGACATCTATCAAATTTTTAAAGAAAAGAAAACATGCTAATTTTATACAAATTTTTCTGTAAATAAAGGAGAAAAGAAAACTTCACAGCTAATTTTAGAAGCATTATTCTGACACCAAAAACCAAAGACCTTATGGAACCAGGACCCTTTAGGCACAAAACATTAGTAGATCCCACTGTAAAATGGAAGATAGATGATATGCAATGACCAACCCCAGGAATATCAGGTTGGCTCAACGTTTGAAAATCAGTCTACGAGTATACTAGGGCTGGGCAAGATGTTGATCACAGTCCTCTGCTAGACCGCCAGGCAATTTTGGGGTGACCACCTGAATTACGAAAAAAGTGTCAGAGTGGATGCTACATTACACCAGGGCCTAGCAGCTACACAGCTACATGGAAAGAAACACATTTTTTTGCATGCACACGTATAGTTGCTAGAGGCAAGAATCAGCTCTTCACCATCGAGGCGGCTGTATAAACTTGAGCAAATGAGAATAAATAGCTACTGAATCGTGACACTTGGAGAAAAAGTCTGCCCCATCCTAATCTATCTCATTGACTGTATTAAGAGCCAGATAATCATCTCAGTATATGACACTCAGTTGATGGAGAGGCATCTGTGAGCCAACATCTCTAACTGCTGTCACTGTTTTCAGTCTCCAGTATGGGGTTTCAGCTGACACCAGCGAGGCCAGACTTTACCTCACTCTCCCGATCTTGCTGGTAAGTTCCAGGTGTTTGGACAAAATTTCCCCACCCCAACATGTAGCCCCCACCTTGATCTTTGTGCCTGGTCCTGGGGCTCCCTGTGTGGGCTGGAGTTTGGCTTAGCACAGAAAGAGTTCAATGAAACTTTATTCCTAGCAATGGTGACAGACAAGGACTGATTGTAAAAGAGGCTTTATACACTAGACTAGACTAGTAGGAAGGCGTTCAGAAGAAGGGAGAAGGAAAGGTCTCCCTTCCACTGTGGTGTTTTGAAAGGTGGCAAAGAGGAAAACCAGAATGAAGGGAAGGGGAAGACATGCAGATGGACCAAGATGCCTAGTGCGATATCTCTGCACGCTGCACGGTAGCCGTGCACACTGCTGGCAGACACACGAGGAAAACAAGGGCTCGTCATTTTGAAGGAAAAAATGGTTCCTAGTCTGTATTAGTGTGCTACTGCTGCTGTAATGAATTGCCACAAACATGGTGGCTTAAAATAACACAGGTTTATTACATCAGCTTTCTGGAAGTCAGACGTGCAAAATGGGTCTCAGTAATGAAAACTGAGGCTGCTGTCCGGGGGAATGAATTCCCTTGCCCTTTCTAACTTCCAGAAGGTGCCTCTCTACTTGGCTCATGGCCTCTTCCTCCATCTCCAAAGACGCAGTGCCAACTGAGTCTCCTGCTGCATCACCCTGCCTATGTCATTGTCACGTCTCCTCCTGCTTCCTTATCACTCGTAAGGACCCTGGTGATGACTTCAGGCCCACCTGGATAATCCAGGATAACTTCCCCATCTCAAGCTCCTTAAATTAATCACGTCAGCAAAGTCTCTTTGCCACGTGGGTAACAAAGTCCCAGGCCCCAGGCGAGAGCAGCTGCGCACCTTGGGAGTTTGCCTAGCACAAAATTCATTTCAGGATTTCCATGGACATAGAATTTAAACAATGAAATACACAGGCGATGTGTGAAACGTGTTTTATGGAAGGGGTAGGAGAGATGATTTGGAATGTGGTACTAATTGCTGGACAAAAGCAGGAAGAGAGTTAAGCCAGCGCCAATGCAAGCAGAGGCCTGTGACCAAGCACAGAGGCGAAAGAGGTGTGGGGGCTCAGGTTGCAGGGTGATGGTTCTGGGGAGCCGAGGGAGGAGTGGGTGGCACCCTGTGCTGGACCCCCACTCGTGTTCTGCATGCAGGTATGCTGGGGTCCTTCTGGACGAGGACATCTCCCAGGGGAAGAAGCTGCAGGACAGCCGCCTGCTGCAGGTGCTGGTGGCAGGGCTGCAGGCCTACAGCCCCTGGGAGAACGTCCGCTGTCTGCAGGACTGCTGCGAGTGCACCGGAGGCACCATCCCACGGGTGCCTGTCACAGCACCCACGAGAGAACACCTGTGCCAACAGCGCCAGGCAGAAACCCTGACTGCCCTTGTGGGCCTGGGCGCATCGCCCCGCCTGCTGATGGCACATCCACCTCACCTACGGGACCCACACTGACCATGTCTGTGAAACTCAACTGGCTTGTGGTGGTGTTGACAGTAAGGGGAAGGCCAGTGGGGGTCAGGTGATCAAAGCTTGGCTCTATTGCGTTAGTCCCGTGGGGGAGACAGCAGGTACCAACTCTAGGAGTTTCTAGCCTGGGATGAGGCACAGGGGATGTGCCAGCATTTAGACAGCTGGGTGTGTCCCCAGCCCTGGGCCTCAGGCTGGATTGTCTGCTGAGGGACACCAGGGGTGAGAAATCCCCGTATGAATCTTTGAGGAATTGAGGGGGGACTGGGGGGACCAGGGACCTTTGCCCAGTTCTCCCCACCATGAGAGCAGAGGCAACTGCCTGATGCAGGGGAATCTCTGCCCCCTGAGGGGCCCAGAGCTGGTGCAAAGGGGGACCCAGTGGGGTCCCTGAGGGCAGGACAGGCAGGGTATGGAGCTGTGGACCTGTGACTTGGGAGGACAACAGGCATCAGCTGTGGTGGCAACTGGGGCTTAGCCCCAGATGGCAGCCCTGTGTCAGCAACCCTGGCATGTCACCACCTTCACAGTCTCCTGGAGGAGAGTGGGACCTTTGGCTGGAGATTAATTCAGAACTTGGCTGCATATTCACTTCAAAACAGCAGCTCAGACCTTGAAGGGGTTGATGAAGAGTTTTAGCCTCAGTCAGAAGGGGTCAAGAGGAGGCCAAGGGCAGCTGTGGGAATAAAAGGGGGAGGCTGAGTGACTGGAGAGTGGACCCCCTGCCTCTGCATTGGAGCAGGGCCCATGGCAGGGCGGAGTTCAAGACCTGGGCCTTCACACGGGCAGGCACAAGGGTCCCTCCCACATGGATGGTGTGGGTGGGCAGGAGCACCCCCATGATCATGTCTGAAGGAGGCTGAGTAGAGATGTGCCTGTGGCATTGGTCAGGTGTGTGCTCGTGGCCACAGGAAGGGGAGATACGCTTGCTGCTTTGCTTTTGTGGGCTGCTATATGGAGTGCACATGAAGAAGGAGAATGGACGAGAAAGTGACCACTGGCATTGGGGCGCTCTGAGACCCTCTGGGTGGCCAGGAGCAATGACTCGTGACTGTCTCTAGTGTCCTGACATGTTGGGAGGCCCTGCTGGGGCTTGGTTTCAGCTGCAGTTCCAGGGAGGTGGCTGCCCCTCAAATGGGACTTGGCAGCAGCACCTGGGAACAGCAGGAAGGGCTAGGACAGCAGCTAGGACATAAGAGCAGCAGTGAGCCTGAGGCCAGGGCAGACTGCACAGGGAGGGCTGGGACACTGCTGGGGGTGCTGGGCAGATGTTGTGGCCTGTGACAGGTGACTGAGCTGAGGCACTGTGGTCTTTGGGTCTTCGAGTCTTCCTCCTGTAGCTCATTCCCTCTGATGCATTCATGGGCGGTGTGCCCGGTGGTCTCCTGTCCCCAGGCCTACATACTGTCTCTACACAGAGGCCCTCCTGCCCTCCTCTTGGTCTGCATGACCCTCTGTCCTAGAACCAGCTCAACACCCCATTCTGAGGAGCCACGTACTCCCTCAGTCAATTCTGAGCCTTGGCGGACCTGCCCTAAACACAGTGAGCCCTTGACCTGCTGTTCAGTAGCCCTGGCCAGTCGTGTCTCTTCCATGCCCAACATCACCAGGACAGAAATGATGCTGCCACTGAAGGGACATGACGCGGGAGGGCTGCTCTTCTGGGTGGGGTGACAGCCGGACCCCACCAGGGCCCTCCTGGGTACAGGCACTCTGGTTCCCATTTCTGCTCCCTCCCTTCTTCTCACTGCCCCATATCCACACAACACCTGGCGTAAGGTTATTTAGAGAGACTCAAATATTTATAGAAAGACAAGCATGGCATCTCCTAAAATGTCTTCAGTTTACATTTCCACACACTGTCTTCTTCAGGAGGGTCTTCCGGAGAGGGGATGTGGACTTGAGTCTGGGGGCTGCTGAGGCAACACAGAAAACCACCGAGTTTAGAGCTTATAGGTCTTGCTTCTAAAAGAGGTATTTCAACATATATTCACTGTCTGTGCAGCCAGAAGCTATGGGTGTGACTTTGGGCAAGTTATTCTCTTTATACCTGTTTCCCATAGATAAAACAGGGATAAGCCTTGCTTTGTAGAGGTTGGGAGAGTTAAACTATATGAGATGATGAGCATAAAATGCTTCCACGTGAACCCAGAAAGTGGCAGTGGACATCTCTGTGATGACACTACCCTGGGGGTTGGAGAGAAGAACATCATGTGGTCTCTTTTGCATGCCATTATGTCAGGTAGAGGCAGGGCCCAGTGTGATGTGACGGGCCGTGGGCAGCAGGCGGACTGGGAGCACTCAGTGAGATCTGGGAGGGTCCCCAAGCAGCACCATTTTAGCAACTGAAAGGGTGAGCAAGAATCTCTGGGGTGGGTGTTGGAGGACCTGCAGGTAGGGGACACCAGTATGTAGATGAAGGTGCGGGAATATGTGTCACATCTAGGAACACCAGGATGATCATGGGCTGGATCCAAGTGAGGATGCAGGGGAGGAAAGGATTGAGGAAAGAAAGCCAGATGTAGACCATGGCACTCAGATGGCCCTGCGTCCCCAGAACCGTGTGACAGCTGATGGAGTTTATAGAGACAAAGGCTTCAGCACATCCCAGGCACTTGGCAGTGGTAGCTATTCCAGAGTAGTGCCATGTGCAAATGAGTGAACTGATGTGGAAGCATGAGGGTGGAGAGGATAAGAGCCAGGTCCTTGGTCACCACAGTCCTCATTCTGACCATAGTCCTGGGTATCGCTAAGTACCTGGTGACTGACTGACTGACTGATAGGCAGGTGGGATGGTGGACAACTATCCTGTGTGTCCACAAAACTTGGCCCCTTTGGTCTTTTCTTGCTTTATTGCTATTATTTTTAACCCTTGAACACTTTTTTTTTTTTTAAGATTTATTTTATTGTTTGAGAGGAAGTGAGTGAGAGAGAGAGAAGGGGAGGGCCCAGAGCAGCTTCCACAGTTGTACATCATCAGTTATGACATGGTTTCCTTCCACACAGGTGGATGTGGGGCCACGCAGGGTGGAAACTGAACTGGTGGCCTCCTGCATGGGAGACAAGAACCTTTCCTGCAGAGCCATCCTGACAGTTACCAGTTGCCCCACAGTTCAGCATAGGGGTTTGCATGGACCAGGGTTGGGATTCGATCCCCAGACCTCACAATTAGGAGGCAAATACTCAACTGCTGAGTTATCCTGGCATCAGCCCCACTCCAACCCAGAACATTCTTTTAAACATCTGGCTTTATCGTTACTTTTTGAACAGAAAGAACATTGGTGTTGCCTATAGTCTACTCATATTCCAAGCAATGGAGATATTTATTAGCTCTAAACCTGCACAGGCCCCTCTGACGGCTCATTTGTGTGTGGTGTAGGAGGTGGGGACTTGAGAAGAGGGCTGGGACGGGAAATCCTTGTATAATCTATGAGGATATGAGCATTTGCGGCACCTCATTTTTGCCTCTAAACATATGACACTGTGAAATCCTGCTTCTGTCCACCCCTGACTTCAACGTTTGCTGCTGCTCTAATGTGAGCCTTGGCTGTGGAGGACAGCTCCTCTGCTGAGTAGAGCACATTTGGAACCATGTTCATTGTATTATTGTTACCATTTTCAAATATAATGCATATGCATTTAGAAATTTTTGATAGAAACCGAAAAACACAGAGAGGAAAGTAAATACATATCCCACGATTATACTTCCCAGAGGTCATTGCATCATTTGCTCTATATCTTTTCTCTACTTTGTATGTGCTTGTGTCTATAACAGTAAAACTTCCCCTTTTGCCTAAGAGTTAATATGGTTCATCCTTTGCAGTCCAGTTGTAATGGTGTTGCCATTTATCATTGTGTTGTACCATAATTTATTCAACCAACCCTTTAGGTCTTATGAAATATTTTCATTATTATAAATGACACTATAGACAGCATTCTCATATGTAATTATTTTTCCATAGCTGTGATTGTTTCCTTGGGATCAAGTATTTAAATAAAATTTTTATTGCCAACAATAGTTATACCCAATTCCCACTCCCACCAGGAGTTGAACACAAAACCTTTCTAAAAAAATTTTAATTTTATTGTTAAATTTATTGGGGTGACATTGATTGGTAACAGTTAGATAGTTTCCGGATGTACAAGTTCACATCACATCACCCATGCATCGCATTATGTGCCCACCTCCCAGAATCAGGTCCCATTCCATCACCACATATCTGGTGTCCACTTCCACCTCTCACCCCCCTAACCCTCCCTCCCCCCCTCCTCCCCCCTCCCCAGGCAATCACCAAGCTATTGAGTGTGTCCATAGGTCTCTGTGTCTTTTGAACACAGAATCTTAATAGCTGCTGGACCAGTGAGGTTCAACTCTTTTGACCATGACTCAAAGTAAAAAATATACTTTTGATTACCACTCTGTATATGTAAACCTACATACATGAAATTGAGAAGAGAAAGTTCATTAAGCAGTGCTTGTCTCGCTATTGAGCTGTGTTCTATTATTTTCTTTTTAATTTATGTCATTGTAAGAAAAGCTCGTCATGATGTATTAAACTGATTTTATGACCTGGAGTGTATCACAGCCTGTCATTTTCAAAGCAGAGCCCAGCCTCACTGGTTAGACAAGTGGGTCCTTGCTCTATGTAAAGGGTGTCCCAAAATTCATGCAAGATTTGAATTTTGCATCATTTGTGCGGTAAAGTGTTGCCAATGAAAAAAAAAAAGACAGTGTGACAGCTGACAGGGTTATTAAAAATGGAGTGCTACATGAAAGAACAATGCGTTTTCATTGTTGAGCAATGAAAATTTACAATTTTTAATTATAAACCTGTGTTGTCTATCAAAATTACTTCTTGCATGAATTTTGGGACACCCTTTAGCTGAGAGCTGCAGGTCTGCAGAGATTGTCCACAGCAACAGAAAGAAGTAGGGGTTTTGGGTGATATCTTTTCTAATTCAGACTGTGGGGTGGCTTCTGCTGAGACCTCAAATTCTGACAGTTGTTTTTTCTGAAATGTTACTAATTTGGCCCTTTGGGATTTAAGATTATGTATTTGAAAATGGGGAAGAGATAAGAGCCAACGCATTGGCACGTACAAAAGAGTGATCTGTTTGTCCTGTCTGCTTGGTTGATTGTGGATCAGAGGAGAAGAATCAACAAGCCGCAGGCCAGCATTTGGTCAAGGTGAGAGTTCATGCTCCCACTTTGAGGCCCTTAAACTCATTTGTGGAACACTTTGGATTCTGAGATATTTTCTCCCCGTAAATCAATGTTTTCCTGGTACTTGGATTTTAATAATATCACCATGTCAGGAAATCATGTGAAAGTCTGAAGTTGGCTGTTTCAGTGGAGCCTTGGCTAGGATCGCTTTCTTTATTTAGGTGGTAGGCTGAATGTTGTCAGAGTGACATTTAGTTGCTTAAAGAGCATTCTTAGCAGTGAAGTAGATAAATGCAGAGTACATTATAAGTGAAAATTTGGAATTAAATTCCCTTTTTGTCTATTAAATTCTTTGTTTTCAACTCAAACTTTCTCCCACTATCTGTACTTTTTCAATATTTTCTATTACATTTTGTACATAAAGCCTGGGACAAATAAGATTTTATACAAAAAAGGGATCCCCCCCCCGCCCCCAAATCAGATCATCAAATAATCAATGCTGGTTAAAACTTTCATTATTCATGTTCATGCAGGCCTCTCATTGCCTAGATGAGTGCTGATGAAGAGCCCCTGTCCAGTACTCCTAAGGTCTTTCTCTGTGTGGACCAGTACACGTCGCCTGCCCTCAGAGCCAGCTGATACTGGGGGACACACTGCATACTGTGCATGGAACTGGAAGGCCCTAAGGTTCTGGTCAATGAGCACAGGGGACTTCTGCTTCTGACCAGGTAGAAGTAACATTCGTCAGATATACACTCCTGACTGAAACAACAAGAAATGGACACTAGCTTGTGTGTGTGTGTGGAGGGAGGGGTTGGAGGTTAGTTCATGTATTGCACTAAACATTTTGCAAGACACTGGACATCAGGCCTTAGAGGACAGTGCTCTCTGAAAGAGAGGAAATAAACCAAACAAGCCTGATAATTGCCCCCAGTTTACTGCCTGCGAGGGTCTCCATGCTGTGCCTCAGGAGGGGGTAACTGAGGCAGAGCCCAGCAAACTCCCTGATTTAGAGACTTGGAACTGAGAGTCGAGAGAGAAGAAAGCATCTGGAATCACAGGGTGGAGGGTGGGGAAGAGAACTGGACAGAGAGAGAAACTCAGAGGCAGGCAGTGGCTCCCTTCAGATGTTCAGCTGAGCACTGACTGCTCTGTGTGTGTGTGTGTGTGAGGGAAGAGTCACCTGAAAGGATCAGAGGGAGGAATCCAGTGCTCCCATAAGACGTGAAACAGTGTCTTTCCCACCAGCCAGTCTGGAATGCAGTAAGACTCATGTCCAGAGGAAAAAAAGAAATGTAGGTAATAGAGAACTAAGACAAGTATGACAGCAGACTTCCCATTGGAAAAAATTCAAGCAAGAAGACAGCGGAACCACAGTACTAAAAGAAACAGTCAGTCTATATTCTATACATAGCAAAGTTATATTTTAGGAAAAGAAGTATAATAAAGACATGTTCGTGCAAAAGTTTAAGGGACTCATCACTAACAGACCTTCACTATAAGAAACATCAAAGGAAATTCTCCAGGCAAAAGGAAATAATACCAGCTAGAAATATGGATCTACAGAAAGGAATGAAAACCTCCCAACATAGTAACTGTATGAGCCAACATATAAGGGTTTTTTCTTAGCCTTTAAATCTCTGTAAAAGATAATGGAATGTTAAAACAAAAATTGGAACAACATAGTGTGAGGTTTATAACATAAGTAAAAGGAAAATGTTTGATGACAGCATACTTGTAAAGGCCAGAAGGGAAAAAAAGGAAAAGTATTGGTGTACGGATCTCACACTCTATGTGAAGTATAATATCACCTGGAAATAGACTGTGATAAGTCAGAGATTTCTCTTATAAACCCTCAAGCTACCACTAACATAATTAAACAGAGTTGTAGTTAGTAAACCTACAAAACAGTTCAAATGGAATTATAGCAAAGGGAGGCAGGAAAAGAGGAAATGTGGGAGAATGAAGAACTGGTTCAAATAGAAAACAAATACCCAGATGGTAGGAGTAAACCCAACCATATTAATAAACACATTAAATGCCACAAATATCCCAGTTAAAAGGCAGAGATCATCTCATCAGACTGGATTTAAAAATCGGACTTATGAAATACACCTTAAATATAAAGACAAACAGGTTAAAAGTAAAAGGATGGAGAAAGATACACCCTGCTGACACTCATCAGAAAAAAACTGAAGTAGGGAAAGCTGGGATGGCTCAGGGGGTTAAGCGCTCGCTTTGCAGCCTCGGAGACTGGGGATCGCATCCAGGCCTGGGCCCAGAAGGACCCGTGTGCTGAACTGGGGTGTACCCCCCAGTTCAGTTCTTGTCGGGGCCTGTGTGGGAGGCTCCTGGCCCAGTTCCTGCCCTGCGCAGTCCTGTGACCACCTGTGGAGTAAAACTGTGGAAAGCTAATGCTGTCAACTGTGGAGACTGCTCTGGGCCCTTCCCCTTCTCTCTGTCTCTATCTGTCAAAAACCAATAAAAATAAATCTTAAAAAAAAAAGAAAAAAGCTGGAGTGACTTAATATCAGACAATATAGATTTCAGAGCAAAGAATATTGCCAGGGATAAATATGGTCATTTCATAGAGACAAAGGGGCCAATTCCTTGACAGGACATAACAATCCCAAATGTAGTAACAACCCTCAGAAGTGGCTACCTTGGTTATTCACACTTTACAAATGAGGAAACTGAGGCTCAGAGCCGTTGGACAGTTTGCCAGGGGATTGAAAGCCTGATTTCTCTGACCCCGGAGTCCCCATTGATAGGTTAAAGCTATGCCCAGAGGAGGAGGCAGGAAAACATACTGGGGGGCCTGGTGGGGGCTCCCCAAGGTGGCGAGGCTCAACTCTGCTGTGTGGAATACGGTAAGCAGATATCACTGGACAAATGAGACCCCAATCACTTCCTGCATTTGCACACAGGTCCTAATCCAGCCGAACAAGCTTGTGTGTTAGGAAGCCCACACTTATCACAGGAGATGCTAAGCCCCATGGACTGCTGCCCTTTCACCTGACTGTCCCTGCCAATGGAAAGGCAGCCTTTCTCACATCAGACACACTGTACACACAACTCAGGACCCAGGGGCTGTGGCCTCTTTGCTTTTCACTGGTTTCTGTTAATAGTCATTACGCACGTCTTATATATATATAGGCACCTTTATAAGTGCCTTGCCTATAGCAACTTAGCTAATTTTAAGTTAAATGAGTACTCTTATTAGCCTTACTCTACACAGCCTTACTCTGAGGCCAGAGAGAGAGAGAGAGATGAGAGAACTTGCCCCGGTGGCAGAGCCAGGCTTTGAACCCAGAGAGTCTGTGCCCAGAGCCCATGAACCAAACCACTGGGCCACATGCAAACTGCATGTGCTGGTCTGCATTTATGCTCCAGAAAACAGCTGGGTCCATTTTAGTGGGATGAGCACCCTTTGCGTCTAACCCCTTCACTTTGTAGCTGTGTAGCTGGGGCAGGTCTCTCTCCTTTCTGGGCCGGTTTGCAGGCGCCCAGAAGTATGTTCGTTAAAGTGGCTCCTGCAGGGATGGTCGAGGTTGGCTGGCAGGACCTGGCCCCTCTTTTTCCTGTCAGACCCTGTGAGGTTCCCCAGCTCTTTCCCTCTGCTGTACAGCTGAGGGAAGTGAAGGGGGTGTGGCTGAATTACCCAGCCTCTTTGTGAAGGGGTGGGGCTGGGACAGGAGTTGGGAAAGCAACTCCCGCTCCTGGCCTGCAGCCGGCGCCGGGCCCAGTGGCCAGGGCTTTGCGCTCACACGCGATCCGCATTTTGGCTTCTAGTCTCAGCGTGTAAGTGACAGCCTGACCAACCTCTTCTGGACTCAAGCCTCTACTTGCTTCTCTCAGCTTCCCGCTTTCTTTCTTTAGGGATTGACGGGGTCACCCAAGTCCTTGACGCTGTTGATACTTAACAGTACTTGCACATTGCCTCTTTTCTCCTCGTCTGTCAAGCCCAGATAAAATTTTCTATTAATACAATCATCTGAGCGAGGAGTAGGCAAGCAGACTTAGCTTCCATTTCTGCCTCTTCTAGGCCTGCTTGGTGGAGAAGACCGTTCTGGGAGGTGGGGCACGCCTATCATGGAAAGGGTGGGATCTCTGTGACCTTGGACCTCACCTCTGGCAGCCTCACGGTCCTTCTTTCTGAAAGCCTGGCACATGGTAGGCACCCAAGATTAAGAAACACTTGCCTCTCCTCTTCCCTTTCCCTGAGTGTGATTACAGGCACACCTCCTTTCACTGCCCTTCACTTTATTGCACTTTAAGATACTTCCAGCAGCAAGAAGGTTACAGCTCACTGGAGGCTCATGTTATGCTTAGTATTTTAAGGAATAAAGTAATTTTTAATTAAGGCTTGTAAACTGTTTTTCAGACATAATGCTATTGCACATTTAATAGACTATAGTAGAATGGAAACATAAGTTATATATATATTGGGAAACCAAAAAATGCATGTGAATCACTTTATTGTGACAGTCCCTTAATTCTGGTGGCCTGGAACTGAGCCCGAGACATCTCTGAGGTGTGGCCTGTACCCCAGCTCTCTCCCTGCTCCTCTCCCTTCCCCCGCCATGACCCAGTAGACATGTGTGGAAGCTGCCTGGTTGGGGCTCCTCCGGATGTGGCCTCGGACCATGAAAGCAAGTCACATTCTCAGCAAATCTGACTTCAGAGCATCAGAGTCTACAGAGACAGCTGGGAGCCAGGCAGGCTGAATGGTTTGCCTGCCCCGGCCACTGGGGTGGAGCTATGCCTGGAGACCCAGCTGCTGGCCTTGGCACAGACAAGTTCTTCACAGGGGACTGTCATAGCATCCTTTGTCCCTCGAGTGTCACCTGATCCTAGATGCCCACGGCCAGGAGCTGTTGCTGCACGTTGGCCCCTTGATATCCACACAGAAAGATGGCATTCCTGGGCTCACTGGGCAGGGGTTTGGGCCCCTTCTATCGTGACCCCTTCGTGAGAGCCTTCTCATCTCAGTCCCTGGCTGCTCCTTTTCTCCCCAGTGTGTTCCAGAATCTCACATGGAACACTAGAGCTGGCTGAAGCAGAATAAGAAAATAGCTGTAAGAACTGGAGCAGGATGAAGTCTCAGGAGAGATCTACGGCCCAGCCTGATAAGGTTATCAGCAAACACACACTGAGCAGTCCTTTCACGTTAGACGTAGAGCTGCTGTTGGCTGTTTGGAGATGCGATCCAGCTGGACAGTGACTGAGGCATTATATTGTAAAGGTTGCATAAGAGAACACCAAAGCAATTGCAAGTGTTTGTAAATTACAAAAAGCAAGTGTGATGGCAAGGCCCCTCTGCCCCCCACCCCCCGCCGGTTATTTCCTGGAACAGAACCAAAGCTGAAATAAAGAAAGGAGAACTCTGGGGATCCAGAAGAGTTGACATGAGGTCAATGCACTGAAACTCAAGCCCCGAGTCCCCTCCGGAGGGCGCCTGGCCGGCTTCTTCTGGGAACCCACTCGTGCTATTCACTCTCACACGAGGTTCCTAGGTTGCTGGGGTGCCACAGAGTGGTAAGGACAGAGGGTCTCCGAAGGCAAGTAGCTAAGAGTGCTGGTAACCCAGGAAGAACCAGAAGAACCAAAGAAGCCAGACTCAACCGTTTAAGGGCACCGTGGGCCCCTGCTCAGCCCTGAGGAGGAATCCCAGTTCTCTGGAACCTGAAGTCCTACAGGTAGACTGGGCTTTTGCAGACAGGTGGGCTGGACCAAGGAAGACAGCCATTGGAGGGTCACCCCTCCATCCTGGATGCTGCAGATTTACTGTTCCCTGGAACAAAATAGTGTTTGTTTAACTGTCCAGCCTTCCACTGCAATCCCTGGGACATGTATCTCTCAGAACAGATAAGTAGGTCAGCTTGACTTGGATCTAATATGGCAGAGACCATTTTGCTCCCCCTCCAATTTTCTAAGAAGAAATATAGCCAAGAAAAAGCCTGGCTGGTGCCTGGGCCATGTGCAGCTAGTGATGCTGGTGGAGGACTCTTAAGTCTGAAGGTCGTGGGTCCAGCTGGCTAGGATCGCATATGTGGGCAGGAGAGGGGCAAGCTGGGCTTCATCATGAGACCAAGTAAGTGGGTAGCAGAGCGGATAGGGTTTGGGCACAGCCCCTGCTCAGAGAGGGCGCAAAGCTGGACATGGGAAATCTGAGAAGGGCCTGGCTGGGGTCCTAGTGTTCACCTCAGCAGAAGGGCCTTTTCAGTGGTTACTATGATGATTTTACCAGCCAGGTCCTTTGCTCAACCCTAACCCAAATTTTCCAGGACACCAATGGGCCTCTTTCCAACTCTTTCCCTTTCCATCTCATCAATCAGAGACCCCGTTCTCTAGAAGAGCCCCAACATTCTGGGGCTCTGGAGTAAATTCTAGCCTCCTCACCTCTGCCACTTTAAGATTGTTATGCAGACAATCATAATTGAGTTGTAGGGATTTAGAAAGACAGTACAAAAACAATCACTGTGTGATAAATTATTTCTCAACCTTCAAAGAACCTTGCTCCAAGATTAGAGGAATCAACTCTTACTTTTTGAAAAAGGTATCCACTTTTGACCTCCTGACATTTGAATTCTGCTAGGTAAAGTGTCAGGGTCTATCTAGACGTGGCCAACTTTAATCATCCAACAGTCCTATATGAGTAGGAATGACTACCCTCTGGTTTTCCCATGGATGGCTGAACTAAGACCAGAAGTCACATGGTATTTCTCCAGGTCTAGTAAGGTAGAGGCAGGGGCTCTAATTCAGGTCTTTCAAGTTCAAGGCTCTTGTCCCTGATTTAGGGCCTTGCTTTTGTAGGGGGTGAGGCAAATGATAACTTCGTTTCTGGCCGCTGGGTTATGTGTTAATCAACGTTCTACACTTAACCCTCATTTAACAAAGCCCACAATTTTTTAACAAGCCTTTGTGCTTTGCTGTTAACTTGTGGTCACTGGAAAACATCAACGCCCGGTGAGAAAATCCTTATGTCATATTTGTGAGCGTCTTATGTTAGTAGGTCTTATCTTGTCAGGCAAATTAGGGTGGGAGAGTGTTGGGCAGTAAAACTGACCATCAGTGATAAAGAAAAGAGAGATTACTAAAATGACCCAAGGATAATCCATTTTATTGGCAACAGTCCTTCCAAGTTCTCAGCCCAAACTTCTTAAGGGCATAAAGAAGGTGATTATAAATTTTATTTGGAGTGGATAACATCCAGACATATGAGAAAATAATGGCTAGTACTGGCATTCATCCTGGGCCAATTTGCCAAATTTTGAATCTACTATATTGTCATTACCCTCCTTTGCAATAGTTCATGACTCTAGAAGGATTCACCCATCACATCAAGGAAATAAGGAGGGGAGGTGGGGGAGGAATGAAGCCTTGCAAATTGGCCTCTGAATTTGTGATAATCTTAGATAAATTCATTTAGATATAAGAAGAGACCCATTGCAAACTCGCTCAAGCAGGAGAGGAGAATACATACTAAAGAAGGACAGGTTGGCTCTGGAATGCAGGTCTCGGAGGCCCAGAACTGGGAGGGGGGTCTGGCCACAAGGCAGCTCTGCTGTGATCCCTCTGGGCCCACAGTCTCAGCTCTGCCTCTCCAGGGCCTGCCCAGTCTCCTTGCTCTGCTGCATTTGAGGCTGTGGTTTGGCCAAGGCGTCTACTGCTTCATCCCAGCTGCACTGAGATGGTGTTTCGAAGATCCAGGGCTGATTTTGTGGCTCAGCTGGAGTTGGAGTCCTTTCCAACTCAGTCCTCTTTGGTTAGGGGGTGGGTCACACGTCATGAGCACATCTGCTGATGCCCTCTTCGTATGGGTGATGAAACCCTTCTCAGAAAGCAGGAGCTGAGCAGGCATCTGTCATTGTTGTAAAGCATTTTCTTTAAAACTTTTGTAAGCTGGTTTATAGAAGCAGAGTTGAATTTTATGTGTTGATATTATACCCCAAAAGCTTGTTAAACAGTCTTAATAATAACCTGCTGGTAGTTTTTTTGTTTTCTAGAGCTTATTTCTTTCTTTGTGATTACTTTTATTTATTTATTTGTCATATTATTGAAGTGGCGAGGACCTCCAGTGCAGTGGCTGATAGCAGGCACCTGCATTTAATTCTTGACCTTAAAGGTAACGTGCTCACTCTTTCACCATTGCGGGTGCTATTTGGGGTAGGTATTTTCCAGACTTTCTTTATGTTAAGGAAGGTCTATTCTATCCTTAGTTTATGAAGAAGCTTTTGTGTGAGAGAGTGTGTATGTCCATTTTTTGGTGGGTTTTTAAATTATGAATGATGGGGAAGCCCGGATGGCTCAGTGGGTTAAGTGCTCACTTTGCAGCCCCGGAGACCAAGGATTGAATCCCGGCCCAGGCCTGTGTGAACCCATATGCTGAACTGGATCATGCTTCCCATACGGGAGGACCCCAGTTCAGTTCTCACCCTCCCAGTTCGGCCCCTGGCTCAAGGAGGTGTGCCTTCAATGCCAGAGGCCCCCAGCCCAGTTCCTGCCCTGTGCAGCCCCCACCCACCTGTGTGGAACGAAACCATGTAGAAAACTGATGACATACAACTGTGAGACTGCTCTGGGCCCTCCCCCTTCTCTCTGTCTCTCTCTGTCTCTGTCTCTTTCTGTCGAAAACAATAAAATAAATCTAAAAAAAAAGAAATTCATAAATGAAGGGGAAAATGGTAATAAAAGAAAAAAATATTAAAATAAAATAAATTATGAATGAATTTGAATTTTATGGAATTATTTACGTGCATTTATTTTATAGAGATAATCACATCTTTTCCTCCCTTTAACCTGCTAATGTGATGAATTTACATTAACAGATTTTCTTCTGTTTAACAAATTTTGAGTTTGGGGATATATACAACTTAGTCATTGTGTATGTGTGTGTGTGTGTAAAGATTTATTTTTATTGTTTTTGACAGAGAGAGAGAGAGAGAGAGAGAGAGAGATACAGAGACAGAGACAGAGAGAAGGGGAAGGGCCAGAACAGTTTCCATAATTGCACATCATCGGTTTTTTCACATAATTCTGTTCCACAGGTGGGCTTGGGGCTGCACAGGGCGGGAACTGGGCCAGGGTCTCACCCAGGTGAGAACTGAACTGGGGGCACTCCCCAGTTCAGCATATGGGTCCACACGGGCCGGGGCCGGGATTCGATTCTCAGTCCCCAGGGCTGCAAAGTGAGCGCTTAACCCACTGAGCCATCCCAGCTTCCCCGTGTGTGTGTGTGTGTGTGTGTGTGTGTGTGTGTGTGTGTGTGTGTGTGTGTTTAATGCACAGTTGATTCTGTCTGCTAATACTTGTTTAGGATTTTACCATCTGCGATCATGAGTGAGGTTGGCTGTGTTATTTCTTCCTGATACTGCCCTTGTCTAATTTGGATATCAAAGTTGTACCACTCTCATTCAATGATTGTGGGTGAGCACTCCTTTTTTATTTTCTTGAAGTGTGTGTGGAACATTGTATGATCTGTTCTTTACTATTTGGTACAAGTACCTGTAAAGCCATATAAGACTTTAGTTTCTTTCTGGGAACATTTTAAATAATTGATTATCTTTCTTTAGTGGTTATAGCTGGTTAGGCTTTCTATTTCTTTTTGAGTCTGTTTTAGTAATTTATATTTTTCTGGGAATTTTTTCATTTCTTCATAGTTTTACAGTTGATTGGTATAAAGTTCATAATGCCCTCCTAATTTTTATTCCTGCTTTCTCTGTAATTATGCTCCCCTTACCATTCTTAATACTGTTTATTTTTCCCATCCCTGTGTCTCCTGACCCATTTTTATTTTTTTTTTCTTTCACATAATAGACTTTGTTTCTGTTGATCTTCTCCAGGTTATATCTGCTTTTACTATTTCATTAAATTTTATCTTATTATCTTCTTCCCTCTACTTTCTTTGGGTTTGTCTTTCTGTTCTTCTAGTATCTTTACTTGGATGTTATCTCATTGGCTTTCACCATTTCTTCTTCTAAATATTTAAAGTTATAACTTTTCTTTTATTAAAAAATTTTTTTTTAATATTTATTTTATTGTTTCGACAGAGAGAGAGACAGAGAGAAGGGGAAGGGCCCAGAGCAGTCTCCATAGTTGTACGTCATCAGTTTTCAACATAGTTTCATACCACACAGGTGGGTTGGGGGCCACAAGGGGTCGGAACTGGGCGGAGGCCTCCCACATGGGAGTCACACCCCCTCGAGCTGGGGATTGAACTGGGGGCCTCCACACAGAAAGCTCACCCCAGTGAGAACCAAATTGGGGGCCTCTCATATGGGGAGCCCACCCAAGTTCAGCATAGGGTCTGCACCAGCCGGGGCCAGGACTTGATCCTCACACCTTGGGGCTACAAAGTGAGTGCTTAACCCACTGAGCAATCCAGCATCCCCAACTTTGCTTTTAGATACTGCTTTGGCTGATTAACCACGACTTAGTATTTAAGACTTTCTGTTTATTTATTCTAAGTACACAAATAATTTTAGATTTTAATTTCATCATGACTTATTGGAACTATGAATTAGTTCAGTATATATTTTTTAATTTCTTAATATCTTGTATTTAAAAATAATAATAGCCAAACTTTGTTGAATTCTTGCTATGTGTCAGGCTGAAGTCTTCACATTTCATATTGATTTACTTCTATTCTCACAGCAACTTTACAAAGTAGAACTATTATAACCCTGTTGTTATGTATGTATGTAAAAAATGAGGCACTGGGGGTTGAAGCAGTTTGCCCAAGATCACTCAGTTCCTGACTTAGCTGAGTCAAGATTCAAACCTAGGCCTTTGGCTATAGAGTGCAACCACCATACAACATTGCTTTCTTGTTAGTAACCATTCTCGTTGTTATGATAATAATTAGTATTTAATTTTTTTATTGTTTGAAAGAAAGTGAGAGAGAGTGGGGGGGCAGGGGAGTAGGAGTGCCCAGAGCAGTCTCTACAGTTGTACATCATTAGTTGTGATATAGTTTCATTCCACACAGGTGGATGTGGGGGCCAACGGGGCAGGAACCAAGCTGGGGGCCTCCCTCATAGAGGCGGGAACCTTTGCCACTAAGCCATCCTGGTGGTTACCAGTTGCACCACAGTTCAGTATATGGGGTTGCATGAGCCAGGACTGGGAATCGAACCCTGGACCTTGAGATTGCAAGGCAAGTGCTCAACCAGCTATCTTGGCATCCCCAATAATCATTACTATATTGGTTTTTGCACTTAATTTCATTGCAGTCAGAGAAGATGGCCAGTGTGATATAGTCTTTTTTAAATTTGTTACGATTTTCTTTGTGACTTGCAACTTAAAGCACACACAGTGTGCTTTATAGGAATGTGCCTACTGTGAGTGTGATCAAGGTTTTAAGCCATGAAGGACTGGTAAGCATGAAGTTCATGGTGGGAAGTCATTTTTTCTTAGCATTTTGAAATTTTTACACTTATTCTAGATTCTCCTTTGCTAAAGAATCAGCTGTCTGTTTGTTTAATTGTAATTTTTCATAGCAATTTATTTTCCTCTCTCTATTTCTTTTAAGATACTGTTTTCTTTTTTTGGTGACCTATGCTTTCATTATCATGTGTCTAAGTATGAATTTCTTTTTTACTCTTCCTGTTGGGGTTATTGGAGTTTGGTGAATGTGTGAATTTGTATCTCTCAATAATTCTGGAAACTTTTAGGACATTGTCATTTTGAAAACAGTTATCCACGTCTGTTTTCTCCTTCTAGGTGTATTAGCTAATGTCAATATCTCTGAGGTTTTGATTCTGTTGATTATCTGTCTCTTCTGATTATTTCTTATTTCCTCCTTGTGATTTTTTTTCTGGAGCCCATGATTTTGGGACTTTGTCAGGGTGGTTATTTCAAGCCATGGTGGATCTGTATTGAGTCTGTGGGTGCCTGGAGACCACAGTCCACTCTAGCTTGGCTCCTGCCTGGGCTTCCAGGCTTCGTAGGATGTGTGGATTCAAGTCACAGAACCAAGTGAATGAATGCAGGCTCTGATGGAAAATTCTAAGAAGTGATGTCTTTGTTCACCACAGCCAGAGCTGAGACTAGCAAATCTCCTCACTGTTTCCTTGGATGAGGATACTGTTACTGTGGCTGTGGTAGGCATTGTGTTCCCAGGGACCATGTTTCATGGGTGTCTTTAATTAACTTTCTACCTAACCTCAATACCTGCCGCCCTTTTTGGAGTCGTATTTTCTCACGATGTCTGGCCATTGAATAGTTCTTTTTATTAGCTCAGTATGCATTCAGCATAATTTAAAAAATATTTTATCCAGAATATTTTCAATGGTTTCTACTGGTGTTAGTTTTCTTCTTCTTCTTCTCCTTCTCCTTCTCCTTCTTCTTTTGTTGTTAACAGACTATGTATTCTGCCATATTGACAGTTAGAGATGTTCCACTCAAATCTGGTGTCTCTTCTCCATGCTACCAAAATTGTTTCTGTCCAGTCCCTGTTGATTCCTGTGGCTCAGTCTGAAGAACCCTAGTAGGTCCTCCCCTGTCCCAGCTTTCAGCTACATCATTACGGCAGAATCTCACGCTCCCAGACACAAGTTCTCAGCTCTCAGGACTCCGTGCACGCTGGTTTTCTTCCTGCTTCTTCTTTTTTTTTTTTTAATAAATTTTTTTTTAATATTTATTTATTTATTTATTTTGACAGAGAGACAGACAGACAGACAGAACTGAACTGGGGGCACTTCCCAGCTCAGCATATGGGTCCGCACAAGCTGGGGCCGGGATTCGATCCTGTGACCCCGGGGCTGCAAAGTGAGCACCTAACCCACTGAGCCATCTCGGCTTCCCCTCTTCCTGCTTCTTTGTCTTCTTAGTCTGCTCCACCAGCATCCCTCTCCCTGACCTCTCGTTTTGGGCATGGATCAGAACATGAGCCTGGGCCCTCTCTCCTTGGAGTCATCACACACTTAATGACTCTGTCCCTTCCTGAGGTTTTGAATACTGTGTAGAGGTCGAGGACTCTGATTTCTACATCATTCCAAGCATCTTTTCTCATCTCCAAGCTTGTACCTGACTTTCCTTTTGATTGGTTCTCTTGGATTCTCACCAGTTCTCAGGTCTAACAGTTATAGACGTGACCGCTTGCTCTGCCTCCTGAGCACGTTCTCCCCCAGGAATCCTCTCCCCAGTGAGCTCCCCCCGCACTCCCGCTGTGCACGCAGTCAGCCATTCTGCCTCTCAGGCACACGCCCCACCTCAGTAAGCCCTTTTCCTTCTACCTCCCTGCCACCAGGGTCCCACCTCCATGCCACCAACTGGTCTACCTCCTTCCCTCTTCCCTCCTGGGCTCTGCTCACTCAGCAGTTAGAGTCGTCTTTTAAACTCACAGGTCATCTTACTCCAAAGCTTATCATTTCATATGACTTCACATTGTACCTAAACTAAGGTGACCAGATTTTAACATTGGTAAAGCGGGACACTATTGACCGGGGGGGGGGGGGGGGGAATTTTTGATTAAAAATTTGGTCTATCTCCTGCCGTTCCCTAGCTTGTCGTGCATTCTTTCCAAAAATTGGGACTTTTTTAAAACACCGCAGAACACGGGACAAGTTGTTAAAAATTGGGACTGTCCCACCAAAAGCAGGACGTCTGGTCACCCTAACCTAAACTAACATAGAGCGAATCCCCTAGATGGCTCTGGGGGTCCTGACTCCCTTACTTGCCATCTGCCTCTTCACCCTTGTCTTTGGGCCATTCCTCCCCTGTCCCTCAGCCCCCGCCAGCCCTGGTCCAGCCTTCCCTCCAGTCCTCACTCACTCCGTGACTCTCCATGACCTTCTGCTGGCACGGGCCGTTCACTCAGCAGGAACGAGCTTCCTGCTCCTAGCCTGGCTGATTTCTCTTTAAGCTTCCAAGTTAAACCGTGCTCAGAACACCTTTCTGGCTTTTGGGTTAAAAGAGGTCTTTCTTGTTATTATTTTTTCTCATGGAACTCAGATCTTTTCTTTTCTGGCACTTACCACAGCTTTTTAGTTACGTACCTATTTCATTTGTCTCCCTGATTAATGCCTGTCTCTCCTAAGGATGGGACCATAGCTTTGGTTTGCAATGTGTAGCATCTTACCAGTGACATGAGATCCTCCTTATGTGTTTGGTGACAGGGACCATGAACAAATCCCTCTCATCCACTGTTTCCAGTCCATGAGCCCTGAGATGCAGGGTTACCTCAAAGAATAGGGGGCAGGGTGAGATAGCACGTCATCACTTCCATCTAAACATCCAGCCTCTGCAGGCCCTGAACTCGGGCTGTCAGGATACCCCTCCCGGTCACAGCTGTCCTGTGAGAATGTGCAGTGAATCTCACACACTTTGCTGTCACACATACAGGCTCTCCTCACTCAGGGCAGTGGACATACACAGGCATAATATGAACACAACTCTCACACCAAGTCCCTGTGGTTGGTCTCTACTGGACCCTTTCCTCAAAAAATAAGATGGATTTTCTGTTTCTTCTTCTTCAAATTAACAAAATTTACTCTCAATTTGTTTAAAAGAGGGGAAAGAAAGTCTGTTTCTAATTTGTTCTGATACACTTAATAAATGTAATCATATAGTGAAAAAATTCAGAGATGTTATAAACATCAGGAAATTATTAAACTCCCAGTGTACAAAGTTTGAAAATCATAAAATATGTTTTGCGGGGCCCTCAATGAAATGGGACACAACCTAATGACACTCACAATTATTTGCTAAGAGACTGGACGTAACCCAGAGGCAGAGAGAGAAGAATCATCATCTTCCCAGCATGCTCCTCACTGAGACCAGATTCTGGCCGGTATCTTGTGAGCATCTGTTGGCTTTGGGAGCATGGAATTTACAGTTCCCACTGTCCAGTTCACATTTCTCTCTCTCTCTCTCTCTCTCTCTCTCATCTGTTTTATTAAGAGTGAGGTAAGGTAATGGAAAATATTATTCACTTTCTTTTGGATGAAACCTCTTTCTTTCCTCACTCCCCTCTTCTTTCTCAGACCCCCACCCCCAACCTGAAATGTATAAGCAAACGCTCCCACTTCAGAGTCTAACGTGGAAAGAAGAAAAATGATAGGAACTACCATTTCGGTTTGTAATGACAACCTAAGGTGCTATTGAGTGCCTTGAAGTGGTGCCATGGAGAAAGATTTTCTAAGACTCCGAAAGTCGATTCCCATGGGAGAAGCAGTTCATATTGATTTATCTCTTGTTATGAACCAGGGAGATTTTGGATAACACGACACACACACACACACACACACACACACACACACTATTAACTTGCTAGGGCTGCCATAACAAAGTACCCAGGCCGGGGGGCTTAACAGACTTTATTTTCTCACAATTGCAGCAGCCGGTAGGCTGAGACCCAGGTGTGGGCGGGGCTGATTGCTCCCAAGGCCGCTGTCCTTGGCATGTAGACAGCCGTTTCTCTCACATGATTTCTTCTCTGTACATGTCTGTGTCCTAATCTCGTCTTACAAAGACCCAGTGATAGCAGACCCTAGGACTTCATTTAACCTTAATTATCTTTTTATAGCTCCTATATTCAGATACAGTCCCATTTTGAAGTACTGAGGGTTAGGACTTCAACATATGAATTTGGGGGTATTACAAGATTCATCCCATAACACCCCCCCCACACACACACACACTCACAAACACTCTCTGTAATGCTTCATAGCCCTCCCCAAAGTAAACTTCTCATTTTCACTCGAGGTACCTGAGGGTCACATGCTCAAGCCTGGCAGTGGGGGGATTGTCAACAGTGACACATAGGGTGAGAGTTGAGCCCACTACCCGGTGAAGCTCCCACACCACTCGTCCCCCTGCCCTGCTCAGCCACCTGCCTCCTCCCTGCAGAATTCTGCATGACTGCCTTTGCCCAGGTCTGCTCTGATGGTTTCCGGGTCTCCCCACCTGCCTCCCTCCCAATACTTACCCCATCGTCGTGACCCCCGAAGACTTGTTCTCATGGTCTTTCTTTCTCACTCATCTTTTGACCTCCACATTGTGAGATTCTGGGTGACTTTCAATCTTTTTCCTATAGTTACTCTTCATTCTCTGGATTGTGTGGGTTTTTTTTTTTGTTTTTGTTTTTGTTTTGTTTTGTTTTTACAGTGCTTATGTACTACTTTTAGTAATTAATAAAAATAAGTTTATCTTAACTAGAAAATAACTTTCAAGACACACACACAAACATATTGTTTATAATCATTTGTTCCCAAAGAATTAGGGCCACAAATTTAGTATTCAAGACCCTCAAGAAGACAGTTGCCCGACCTCAGGCAGGTACTTCAGTAGTCCCGTGGCTTTCTCTAAACTCGCCTATGCATTCACACAGGATGCGATGCCTGGGGCTTTCGGAACCCAGATAGTTTTAAATGGGCCACCCCAGAGGGCCCAAGGACTTAGCTGTTCATGAGGATGGGGCTCTCTGGCCTGGTTTAAGGAAATTGGGTCTCAAATAAGCCTCCAGTAGTTTCTGGAGATTGAGGGCCTCACACAAGATTAGCCTTTGGATTTTCTCTCTGCGGTTCATTTTGTTTTTCCACATGCAGAGTAAGGGCTGTGAGCCCTGTTCTCTCAGCACCACCAGGGAACTGAAGAGTCCAGAATCTTCAGAAGAGTCACGCAGTTTTACTTGATGTTCAAACTAGAAGAGGAACTCAAAGCTGAGTCTCTTCACCTAAAAGAGAAATCAGTTATGCTGGAGAAGGGATAGGACATAAGCCAGCTCTGCCCGCAGGACTGCAGCGCGGTTCTCTGAGAGGCAGTGGCTGGTGTGTCCTGATTTGCTGCCCTGGGACTTGGTGATCTGTCTGGTCATTTTAAAGCCCTGGGGCCTGGCTTCTGAGCAGAGTGTAGGCAAACTTCAATGCAATGTCAGAGAGCAGCAGAGAATCTGTCTCCCCTACCCTTACAGGGAGAGACTAAAGCAGATGCTCCAAGAAAACGTATTTTGTCACCTCCCACTTATGCGGAGCTCAGAGCAGCTGTGCTTCTAGGTATAACGGTTCTCTCAACACTGAGGTGCTAGATTTATCGCTACCCTTTTCCACACCAGAATTTAAGAGATTCCACAGGAACAGTCCAACATGGCCCCTGAGCCTCACTTCCTTCGTGTGTAAGATGGGAGCCTCCTGCCACACAGGGCTGCGTGAGGGTGAAAAGAACTAAGTGAGATCATACGTGAAGTTTAGGTCAGGCACCCAGCAGAGTGTCTGGCTTGCAGGGGATACTTGACAAATGGAAGAAGGAGGATGATGAACATGAGTCAGCCCTATGGGGACACACTTGGTGGCAGATCATGTTCAGTCACAACTGAATTTCATGTGGTTGGCCCATGGGGTGGCTTGAACCCTGTGGTTATGGGGGAAATGTTACCAACTTAGGTACCCATAAATGTAGTTCATTTACCTTTAGGAAAGCAATTCCGGATACCTTTAAACTTGTGCAAATGACTGCTTCTGTAAACTGTACAGGATGCTGTCCAGCCTCCTGCCTGGACTGCCCTGGTGCTGGGAGGACAAGGGAAAGTGGGATGTCACCAGGTGGGGAAGTGCTGATGCTCACAGGACTTCAGGGCTCAGCAAAAAGGGCCAGTCTCTGACTCAAGTGGCTGTTTTCAGAAGTAAAGTCGGTCCCACAAGGCATTAAGCGTCCCTGGTGACTGGAGGCCATCTGGGACCCTCCGTAGCTCAGTGGCTCCTAAATGTCAATAGGATGAAGTCTTGTCATGCCCTAGACAAGGCTGAAGTCTCTGTGCAGAGGCTCCTAGAAAAAGTAATGTGACAGTGGCCTCTGACACGACTTCCTGAGGCAGGATGAATTAGTGGAAGCAGATTTTGAGAGTAGGAAGGGTTGTGGGGATTTGATGGGGAGAACAAGGCCCTAGAAGAAACAGCACAGACCCCTTTGGGAGGGGAGGGCCTGAGGCCAAACAAAGGCAGACTTTGCTCCCTGCACGGTTTGCCTGGGGCTGATTGACTTACTCTTGAGCAGCTGATTTCCCAGGTCTGTGTGCAGAAACTCTATCAACACTTTGAAAATGAGCAGCAGGCTCCTGCCACTTAAGGATTTCAGGAAGTAAAAATGAGAAGGGAAAACAACTAGCTAGAAGCTGGAGTTTGAAGTTATGATGCAGAGTATTTGATGATATTAAGATGCAGAGTGACAATTTAGGATTTTTATTTTGTTTCCTAAGAATCATAAGTGTATTTGTTAATTTTGAAAGCGTTGGGGGAAGGGGTGGCATCCTTCTCCTGTGTGTTATATGTGGAATCACTAATGCTTTGACATTTGTTAGAATTCATAAGATTTGGAAGAGCAAGAGGAGAAAAAGCACCAGCATTATTTGTTGAAATATTTTGGGAAACTATGCCATGACTATTTTCAAATGTTTTCACTACTAATGAAGCCAACACCCAAAATAATATTTATGCACCAAAAGCTACTGTGATGAATCAGAATTCTTAGAACAGTTATTCTGGGTAAGACAGAAGTTATTTTCTTTTTTTTAAATTTTCTGTATTTTTTGTAACTTCAAAGGAAATGTTAGCCCTTTACATGAGGGGATTGAAAATTTTAGATATCTTTTTTTTTTTTTTTTTGCCATAGGGGTTATATGATGGAAAACCAAATCTCAGGCTTTAAAATGTGACACAGATGATGTTTTTGTAATTTTGAAGGTGATAATGTTGTCATGCTGCAGGTAAGATTAAGGAAATGTTTATTCTTCTTAAACAGCATAATTTTCAAGATCAAGAGTTATCCAGAAATCTAAAGTGTTTCATGTGTTTTATCTTAATTTAATTGACAGGTGTTTTCCTGTCAGGCACTTGGTTTTTGAATGAGGATTAAGTGATTTCTCACCTCTCTCATCTTAGATATTGAATTATATCTCTGTTGGTTTAAGAAAGCTATGTGTACATATTGAGTCAGAGTCTTCTACTGAGCAGGCTATTCCCAAACAGTAAGTAAGGCCCAGGGGATGACTAGGCAGAAGACATGAAAAGCCAGTTTACAAAAGTAAGGCAATTGATCAACCTCACTAGTGATCAGAGAAACACACATGAGGGCATCTGCAGTGCTGTTTTCTCTATCAAATTGGCTTGTGTTTAAGAGCATGTTGGAGCCCTAGTATTAGTGAGAACAAACGGGGTTTCATCCATGTTGATATTGGTCCATGTGGGGTTCTACTTCTAGGACTCTATCTAAGGTAATAATTCTAAGTACACAGAAACTTGAGGGCACAAACGCTTTTATTAGCACCTTATTTATCATAGCAATAATGTTGGAATCTAAATTTTCAACAATAGGGGATGCTGGGATAGCTCAGCAGGTTGAGCACTTGCCTTGCAACTGTGAGGCCCAGGGATCAAATCCCAGCTCTGGCCTGTGCAAACCCATATGCTGAACTGCATGCGGTGCAACTGGTAACCGCCAGGATGGCAGTAAAGGTGCTCTCCTTCTATGCATGAGGCCAGTTTGATTTCTGCCCTGCATGGCCCCCATATCCACCTGTGTGAAATGAAACCATATCACAACTAATGAAACCATGTACAGCTATGGAGATTGCACTAGGCCCTATCCCTGCCTCCTCTCACCTTCTCTCAAACAATAAAATGAATAAAAAATAAATTTCCAACAATAGGAAAGTGATTATGTAAATCACATTCTGGCCATTCAGTGGGAAATTATATTGCCTTTAAAACTGTACTTACAAAGGGTTTATTATAGAAATCAAAAACTTCTGATATGGTAAGTAAAAATGACATAAAATTGTATATAGAATGTGATCACAATTTTTTGTTTTCAAAAAAGAAGATTGGAACTTCATATTCTGCTAAGGTGGAGTGGCCCCATACCACCCGGGGTCTACCTCTTAACAATTAAACACCTTGGACGTAACATAGCAAACAAGCACAGGAAGACTCTAAAAGGGCGAAGAAAGAGGCAGGATGCCTAGAGGAAGGAAATGGCAGTTGGTTCCCTGGGTTTTCTTATTGTATTCCCTAAATCCTGGACAGGGTATACATGCCCTGAACCTCTAATAGTCATGGGTGAGATGTACTCCAAGAAAAGCATGTTCCCCCTGGTCAAAAGACAGGGAAGAGAGTGGTCTAACGACAGAAAATCCTGTGGGCAATACTTGTGTGCTCTCTCTCTCTCTCTCTCTCTCTCTCTCTCTCTCTCTCTTTCTTAGCAGAGCCTGGCAGAAACTGACCTCCAATCTGAGAAAGCAGGCAGAAGCAGGACAGGCAGAAGCAGGTGTAGCAATTCTGTCCCTTCCCAGTGGTGATGCTGGGGCTGAGCAAGGAAGTAATCTCTCATCCCCTGCCTGGTGGGAGCAAGTGGAGCTCACTCTCCCATCAGGGTCATGTCAGCAGGGCCAATGGTGAGCTAAATCATCACCTCTACCAGCAGCAACCAGACCTGGTGAGGTAAGGTGGAGTGAGGTGAGGTGAGGTAGAGCTGATCACCAGTATGCTTCAACCCTCTACCTTGGTGTCAGCAGGGTCCAGTGGAGAGTTGAGTCCCTACACCCACCTGACATCAACTAGACTGACTCAGGATGTGTCAGTCAGGGCTGCTCACCACTCACATTTCCCTCACCCCTGGGGTCAGTGGGCCCAGTGAGGACCTAAAGCCACACCCCCCACAGCCAGAAGCAACCAACTTAGCATAAAATAAGACTAGTGGGCACTTTGATCCCCTCTCTTCTTGCCCTCTCACCCCCATACGAAAGGGGCCCAGTGGGAGCTGAGCCTCTAGCCACACTTGGTATCAGTGGTGGAATGAGCTGGAGTAGTTAATATTCCACTTCTTCCTCCCCTAGTTTAAGTAGGAGCCAGTGGAAAGCTCAGCCTCTAGCCTTACCCAGAGGTGATATGAAATAGGGTAGTTGGCACTCTGCTTCTCCACTGCCTTCCCCTGGCATCAGAGTACCATGAGGAAACTGAACTCTTCCCTCATCTGTTGGTCGCAAGACAAAGCAAGGCAGTGCACCATTCTACCAAGTAGTATTGGCAGCACCCACTGGGGAGGTGAACATATATACACCCAGACCTGTGCTCAGGATTAAATACAATTTCATAATACAGTATCCAAACACCTTGGATATAATACAAAAATCACCCATTATACATAAAACCAACTTGAATGAGAAATCAATAGATGATGACACCGAGAAGAATCAGATGTTGAAATTCTCTGACAAAGATTTTAAAGTCCTCATCATAAAAACACTTCAAAGGTAATGACAAATACTCTTGAAACAAATAAAAACAAAAGAACATTTCAGCAATGATAGAAAAAAAAAAAGGAACCTAATGGAAATTGCAGAATTGAAAAATGCAGTAACAGAAGTAGCAATTTACAGAACGACAGCAATAGTAGAGTAGAGATGATAGAGAATAGCATCTATAGAATTGAAGACAAAGCAATAGAATTTACCTCATCTGAACAGAGTGGATGAAAAATGAGCATTCTCAGGGTCATGAAAACAAGAACAAAGAACATTTGTATCAGAGTCTCTGAAGGAGAAGAAAGCAGACGAGGCTGAACAAGTATGTTTCAAGGAAACAATGCCCGAAAACTTCCCAAATATTTTGAAAGACAGGATACTGAAAATTCAAGTTGCTGAGTGAATCCTAAATATGATTATAAGCCCGAAGAAATTTACCATAAGACTCATCATAATTAAACTCACGAAAGCTAAAGGCAAGGAAAAAAATCTTGAAAGCAGACAGAGAAATGATGCATTACTTTTAGGGGAACATCAACTCAAATGACAGCAGAATTCTCATCTGAAACCATGGAGGCCAAAAGAAATTGGCACAACATCTTCAAATACTGTAAGAAAAGAACAGTCAACTGCAAATGCTATATTCAGAGAAAGTATATTTCCAGGTTGAAAGGGAAATAAAGATATCAGATTGAGGAAAACTAAGAGAATATGTTACTAACTAGTTTGCTTTTTAAGAATGGCAAAAGGAGGTTTTCGCAACAGAAAAGAAACTGATAATAAAAGAAGGCTTGGCACTTTAAAAAGGAAAGAACACTGGAATGTATAAAATACAGGTAAATATAGTACACTATTCTTCTTGTCATGAGTTTTAAAAATTATAGTTGATATTTGAAGCAACAATCATAACTTCTTTTGACACAGTGTTCAGACAATTACATTTTTTAAAAAGGGGAGAGTAAAAATGCCTAAATGGAAGTAAGATTTCTACATACCACTCAAAGTGATAAAACATCAATACCACTAGACTATGATAAGTTACATACATACACACACGCATACATGCATGCACACAAACACAGTGATACTTAGAGCAACCACTAATAAAACTATACATAGTAATATACTAGGGAAAAATGTGATACAGATGAAGAGGGAAATAGACAAATCAGTAATTGTAATTGGAGACGTCAACACATCACTCTCAGCTACTGAGAGAACTACTAGACCAAAACTCGGAAAGAATATGGAAGAACTGAACAACACAGTTTACTAACAAGATCCAATTGTTACACAGTTGACCAGTTGACCCTTGAGCAATGTAGGTTTGAATTGTACAGGTTTACTTTTATGTGGATTTTCTCCAATGGACTGAATTTCAGTTAACCAGTACAATTCAAACTATGTTGTTCAACGGTCAATTGGCAGTTAGGAATCCATGCATTTGGAGGGATGACTAGTTATATGCAGATTTTCAGTGCATGGGTGATCAGTGCCCCTAACTCCTGCATTGTTCAAGGGTTAACTATAGAGAACACTGCACCCAATAAGAGCAGAATATACATGTTTTTAAGCACTCATGGAACATTTAGCAAGATAGACCATATCTTGGGCCATAAAACAAAGTTCAAAAATTTAAAAGAATTAAATTATACAGAATATATTTTAGTACCATAGTGGAATGAAACTAGAAATCAATAACAGAAAGACGAGAGGAATATCTCCAAACACATGGAAATGAAACAATACATTTCAGAATAATCCATAGGCCAAATAGGAAGTCTCAAAGGAAAATTTAGAAAATATATAAAATGAATTAAAATGAAAATACAACATATCAAAATGTGTGAGATACAGATAAAGCAATGCTAATAAAGACATTTATAGCATAAAATGCTTACTTGAAGTCTCAAATCAATAATCTATGTTCCTACCTCAAAAAAATAGAAAAAAATAGAGCAAGACAATTATAAACCAAACATAAGAAAGAGAATACTGAAGAGAAGAGCACAAGTCAATGAAATTGAAAACAGAAGTGAAAATCCATGAAACAAAAAGCTGATTCTTTGAAAATAATCAATAAAGTTGCTAACGCTCTATCAAGAATGACAAAGATAAAAAGATAAGACTCAAATAACCAATATTAGGAGCACTTTCAAACTAGTTTGTATAGAGCTAGTATTACACAGAGACCAAAAGTAGACAGAGAGAACAAAATGGTAAAACTACGTGTATGTCAATAACTCAGATGAACTGAAATCCCAAAATCCTTAACAACGTTAGCAAATTGAATCTGGCAGTGTGTAAAATGAATTCTACTCCATGAACAAGTGCAATTCATTCCTGCTGTGCAAGGCTGCCCCGGTATTCAAAAATCAATCAAGTTACAATCCATCTTAACAGATTAGAGGTGAAGACGTTTTTATAATATTGGTTTACATAGAAAAAAACAGTGTTTGACAAAATCCAACAATGATTAATGATGAAAACCCTCAGCAAAATAGAAATCAAATGGAATTTTCTCAACTTGATAAAAAGCATCTAAAGAAACTGTAGCTAACAAAATACTTAGTGATGAAACATTGAATGCTTCCCTGCTAAGATCAGGAATAAGTCAAGGATGTCCACTGGTATCACTGTTATTCAACACAGAGCTGGAAGTTATAGGCAATGTAATAAGGTAAGAAAAATAAATAAAAGATATAAAGATTAGAAAGGAGGAAGAAATAAAAACTGTACTTACTTGCATATTACATCATTTCTATACAGAGAATTCAAGGAGTAAATCTTTAAGTTCTTACCACATTCACACAAAAAACATAATTATGTGAGGTGATAGAAGTGTTAATTAGCCTTATTGTGGTAATCATTTTCAACATATATGTGTATCAAATCATCACATTGTACACCTTAAACTTTCCCATTGTTGCATGCCAATTATATCTCAAGAGAGCAAGGAAAAGAAATAAAATTAATACAAAGAGGCACTGGACCCAGTATGACTAAAAACAATTTTGAAAAAGATGAATAAAGTGGGATAGTCACTCTACTCTTTGGTAAGCTCATTATATAACTATGGTAATTAATATAGAGTGCTATTGGTGGAGAAACTGACACATGAATATATGGAACAGAATAGAGAACCCAGAAATGGATCCATGCAAATATGCCCCACTGATTTTTGCAAAGCTGCAAAAGTAATTCCATGGAGGAATGAGTGCCTTTTCAAAACCTAGTGCTGAAGTAATTAATTGCTCATCCACAGGCAGCAAAATGAACATCAACCAAACTCTCAGACCTTATGAAAATTTTAACTCAAAATGCATTACTAACTTAAATGTAAAAACTTTTAGGAAAACCTTAGGAGAAAATCTTTGAGAGGGGAAGCCGGGATGGCTCAGTGGGTTAGGCGCTCACTTTGCAGCCCCGAGGACCGAGGATCGAATCCCGGCCCCGGCCCGTGCGGACCCATATGCTGAACTGGGGAGTGCCCCCAGTTCAGTTCTCACCGGGGCGAGACCCTGGCCCAGTTCCTGCCCTGTGCAGCCCCACGCCCACCTGTGGAATGAAACTATGTGGAAAAACCAATGATGTGCAACTATGGAGACTGTTCTGGGCCCTCCCCCTTCTCTCTGTCTCTGACTGTATCTCTCTCTTTCTCTGTCGAAAACAATAAATAAATCTTTAAAAAAAAAAAATCTTTGAGAGCTAAGACTCAGAAAAATTATTAGATTTGATATCAAAAGCACAATCCAAAAAAGAAAAAAAAAACCCAAAACAACCGATAAGCTAGACTTCATCAAAATTAAGAATTTTTCTTGGTGAGAGACTCTTTGAAACGGGATGAAAAGATAAGCTATACCCAAGCAAGTACCTGGGTCTAGGATGTGTAAAGAACTCTCAAAACTGAACACTAAAAACCAAACGTTCTAATTATAAAATAGGCAGAAGATACCCATAGAAATTTCACTGAAAAGGAAGTACCAGTGGCAAATATGAACATGAAAAGACTCTCAACATCATTAGTCACCAGGCCAGTGCAAATTAAAGCCACAATGTGATACCACTATATAACTATCAAAATAGCTAAAACTTAAAATTATTAATCATATCTTGGTAATGTTGGTAAGGAAGCAGAGAAACTTCATCACTCATATATCACTAGTGGACATATAAAAAGTTACAGCCACTCTAGAAAAAAGTGATCATTTTTTAAAAACTAAACATGTACTTACCATAAAACCTAGCAATTATACTCTTGGGCATCTAACATGAGAGAAATAAAAACTGTGTTTGCACATCTGCACATCACTCTTCATAGCCACTTTGTTCATAACAGCCCTGAACTGGAAACAACCTAACTCCTTCAATGGGTGAGTAGATAAACAAATGTGGCCTGTTCATAGCATGGAGTACTACTCAGCAATGAAAAAGAATAACTGTTGATACAATAACTTGGATGCCGAGTGAAAAACAACAACAACAACAACAACCCTAGAAGGTCCTGTGCTGTAGGATTCCAGTATATAACATTCTTGAAGTGACAGAGATGGTGATTGGATCGATGTTGCTAGGAGTGAGGGAGAAAGAAGAAAGGGAGATGGCTGTGGCTATAAAAAGGCAGCATGAGATATGCTTGGAATGAAGCTGTTCTGTGTTTGTGGTGGCCACACAGACCTACACATGTGACAACATGGCACAGAAGTACACACACACACACACACACACACACACACACCTGCACCTAAAACTAGTGAAAGCTGAGGAAGATCTGTGGTTTGCACCAACATCACTTTGCTGGTTGTAGCAAATTGCTATACTTGGGAGAAATTGGGTGAAGGGTACACAGAATCTCTGAATCATTTTCTACAACTACAAGTATATAAAGTTAAAAAAAATCAGAACCTATGCATGGATAAATTTAGAATGAAATGTATCAAAATATTAGATGTGGTTAGCTCTCTGTTATAAGGGTTTTGGATGCTTGAAAAATTTTTATTAAAATACATTTTTTATAATAAGAAGTTTTATAATGAAAAATTAGCTAACCTAAAGAGTAATGCAGAAATTTTTAGAATGCTATTCAAATATATAGTTTAGTCCATTGAAAACTAAAATGTTACATGGTACTTAGTCACAGCTCTCTCTTTCTCACTTGTTCTTTTAACTTTTAGAGAAATCTATAGTAAAATAAATGATTTGGGAATTATTTAAATGTTGCCATTTAATTTGGGCTAGATTAAAAATTGCCTGTTCTTTTGTCTCCCTCCTACTTAAATGTTGTTTAAAAAGAAAAAACACTGATTAAGAATATTCAGTGATTTAGACATTGTACTAATTACATTCTCCCTCTTGGCTAGTGATCTAAGTGTGTGAGGTTTTTCAACAGCTTTCCCTTGGGGCATATATTTTAAACTCAAGTGAGTGCTCACTTCGGCAGCACATGTACTAAACTCAAGCGAGTGGCCCAGTGTCGCTTCACCCTGAACTTGTGACTCAGAGCTTTAATTGCAAGTTCTCTTGTGGGCACCATGGAAAGGCTGTTTAATTTAGCTGGGGAAGTGGTCACAGTTCCTAAGAAACAGGGACTGCTGGACATCTGTCCTGTTAAGGGGAGCCTGGGCAGTGCATGGGCGGGGCTGTGACCATGGAGCGCAGTGGTGCAGACCCTGGGCAGCCTGCTGTGGGGCATGCGTGCCAGTGCAATGGGCATGGACAGAACCCTCATGCAGCGAGAAGCCACACACTGGCTTCAGGGCCCAGGCTGAGGACGCAAGCCAGGGATGGTCCAGTTTCAGTCAGCCAGAAGGGTGATCACCAAAGAACTTAGAACCAGGTGTGTAGACCTTCTTTGGCTAATTTTCCAAACAGACATTTTTCAGACACATGCTGAGCAAATAGTACCTGAACCCTCAATGGAAGCTTATCCAGAGCTGGAAACACTTACTTTATACGTGGTGTGTGTCAGGAGACTCCATAGCCACCCCTGGTTTGACAGTTCTCCGAGGGACTCACAGGACCCAGCATATAGTCATACTTGTGGTTATGATTTATTATAGCAAAAGGATAAAACACAAAATCAGCAAGTGGAAAGGTGAAGAGGGCACAGTGTGAAGGAAACCAGCACTGAGCTTTCAAGACACCCCTCCCAGTAGAGCCACACAGGACAGGCTTAATTCTCCAGCGGTGCACGGTGACAGCACTTACAGCAGCACAGGGACGCTCATTAGAGACGCAGCACCAAGTCTTTCATGGGGGGCTGGCCAGTTGGGCACCCTCTGCTTTGCAAATGTCAAACTTCTAGACTGTCAGGAGGAAAGCAGGGGGCAGTGTAAACCGTACTGTCTGCACAAACATTGCAGGCTCAGTGAGCCTCCCCCATCAGTCGGGGGTTGGCGGGGACCCTCCCCACATCCGAGTTCCCAGAGGCCACCCAGGCCACTTTTGCAAGCAGACTTCTCGGAGAACAGCTGTCTCAGGCCTGCTGTGTTCACTCTTTCCTGCAATGGTGCCATTAGGCAAGGCCGATGCCCTTCCTGACTTACTGTGAGAAAAGGGAAGGCAAAGGCAGCGGTGGGTAGGGACCCAGAATGAAGAGAGAAGATGCTGCAGCATAAATGGGGGACTAGGAACCAAGGGGAGGACTTGAGCTCAGCTGATGGCACGACCACCGTGCCGCTTGTCCATCTTTACATCTGTGAATAATTGGAGGAAAGAACAGGAGGGCAGAGTCTGCACAGGCCCTGACTGTGGGACCAGGGCCATCGGAAGACCAGGAGTTTGACCAATTTCTGGGGAATGGACTTGATGGATCAGCCCGTGGACATGGCTGAGGTGGGCACTGTTTCTTGGGGGTGTCTCTGGAAGGGCTCTGAATCTCAGAGACTGAGGGCTGGAGAGGTTTGGGCAGAGAGCAGGCATTTCCGTGAAGGTCTGCTATCAGCAGGACGGCTGGCCTCCCACATCAGAGCACCTGACCAGCTCAGGAAACCACCTGGGAAGGAGCCTGTCCAACGAGGGCTCTGTCTCCTGGGGTGAGAGACCGAGACCCCTGACTACATTAGCTTTGTGCAGGGGTGGGTGGGCGTCAGTGGTTTGCTTGCTTGCTGTCAACACCCCTTAATGGGAAAGCCATCAGTTGACATGCCTCACTTTGTCCCCAGAGATTTCAGGCTGCCCAGCACTTACACGATGACAGGAAGGTAGCCCTGGCTACCTGCACTAGTCAGCTGGCCTTGCACTTGAGTGTTGAACTTTGCCTACACTGGGGAGCTGTCCTTCTCTGGGCTAGATTCTGTTTTGATCCCATTTAACTGAAGTACAAGGCGTGGCCAAGAAATGGGAAACAGGGGAAGCCAGGATGGCTCAGCAGGTTAAATACTCTTGTTGCAGCCCTGGGATGCGAGGATGAAATCCCAATCCTACCCCATATAGACCCATATGCTGAACTGGGGTGTGGCCCCCAGTTTGGTTCTCACCAGGGTGAGCTTCCCATGTGAGAGGACCCATTTGGCCCCTAGTTCGTGGGGGCATGCTTCTCATGCAGGAGGACCCTGCCAAGTTCCTGTCCTGCCCAGCCCCGTGCCCACCTGTGTGGAATGAAACTTTGTTGAAAACTGATGACATATAACTATAGAGGCTGCTCTGGGTCTTCGCTTTTCTCTCTGTCTCTCTCTGTCTCTGTCTCTCTCTATCAAAATAATAAAAAAAAGAAAGAAATGGAAACAATCAAAATGCCCTTCGACAGATGACTGGATAAAGAAGTTGTGGTGAATTTACACAATGGAATACTACTCAGCGATAAGAAATGATGAAATACTCCAATTTACAACAACATGGCAAGAACTTGAGATCATCATGCTAAGCTAAATAAGCCAGACAGAAGAAACCAAGAACCATATGACTTCACTTATAGGTGGAGTATAAAACTGAACGTAACAAAGAAACAAGAACTTACGGACATAGTTAAAAGTTTAGTAGTTACCTGAGGGTAAGCAGAGATGGGGTGTGAGAGGAGAGAGGAAGAGCCAAATATATGGTGGTGGAAAGAGAACTGACTCTGGGTGGTGAGCACATAATGCAACACATAGATAATGTAATGTAGAGTTGTACACTTGGAACCTAAGTAATTTTTACTAACCAATGTCATCCCCAAAATTTAACAATAAGAAAAAGAAGAAAATTTGTAGAATGAAGGGGAAGAAGGGTAAAATAAAAAACTATTATTTTTTGTTTTTAATATATTTTTTCTTAACCCAAATATACTTCTCAGATCTTTCAATAAGTTTATTTATACCCTCAAAACAAACAAACAAACAAACAAAACACAAACAAAACTTTGTTTTTGCCTTCAAATTGCAGCTTTAACCTCTTTGTCATCTATAAATTTCTTCCCTTAAAGCTGTTTTTTCCTATTTGGGAACAAATGATCAGGTGGAGCCAAGTCTGGACTGTAGGGAGGGTGGTTTAATGTTTGGAAGCCACAGTCATGAAGAGTAACCAATACAACACTGCTCTTGGGCACCGGAGTGTTGTACAAAAGCAGCAGCCCTTTGGTCCATTTTCCTCTTCTTGTCTTCTCCACAGATTCTTTTAACTGCTTCAGCAGACTGGAATAGTACTCTCCAGTTATTGTGACACCCTTATCCTTCTAATTGATCAGCAGGATACCCTCTGTTTCCCCCAAAACAGTAGCCATGATTTTTCCAGCTGATTGAGACACACTGAACGTGTTAGGGGGTGGTATGTCCTTTTCATACCACTGCATGAACTCCTGCTTTGACTCAAACTCATAATGATGAACCCATGTTTCATCTCCAGTGACAACCCAGTTTAAAACTTCATCTTTGTTGTTTCTGCAGAGGTGCAAAATATGCCGTGGACACTCAACATGCTATTGTTTTTGAAGCAGAATGAATATTCTCGATACCCATCTTGCACTGACTTTTGACATCCTTAGATGCTGATGAACAATATTCAATGTGGTTGTGGGTGATACTCCAACCATTTCTGCAAGCTGCCTTTTATTCGGTCTGGCATCTTCCACTACAAGTTTTTCAACTTGTTTGACAATATCTGAGGAAGAGCATACCGGACAAAGGTCATCTTCAGTACTCTCTGCCTGGCTTGAAAAGGCAGTGCCACCGGTAAGCCATGGACTCCCCACGGTAACAGTCCCCGTAAACCACTAACATCTCGTCCAAAATGGTTTGAGGTGTTTTCCCTTGTTTTGTGAGGCACTTAAGGAAGGCACAAAATTCAATTTTATCCATCCTTGGGGTTTTCTTCATGTCTGATGTGCTTCTTCAGCTACGTCTTCAGCTTCTTTAGTAAGCTGAAGTTTGGCATATATCCTAGTAAGTCACACAATCAAACTGTGTGCACTAGTACACTTCTCCAATAACCTCTCCCCCCACCCCTATTCCGTGAACTGCTTGACCACCCCCTATGCCCTACGGGATAGAAAGTTCAGGTGATGAAGGGACTGAAACCAGTCGGCGAGCTTCACAGTCTTCCCGTATTAACTGCAGGCTTTCATTCCTCTGCCTGAAGGAGAGACCAGCGATGGCCAAAGTGCTGCTGCTGCTGCGCGGTGACTGAGGACATTGGGACAGAGCAGGCGTGTGCTCTGCAGACTTCACAGGGTTCCCTTTCATCCCCACAGAAAGTTTTCCAACCCACTTGTTATTGTCCAGGGGCAGGGGTTGGAGGCCCCTGGTACAATTTAATCACATCCTGCACCAAATCCAATTACTACCCACACCCATGAAATCCCATTATTACTTTCTTTTGCTTCATTAGAGATCCACCAGGACAGGTGCCTTGCTGGGCCAACTTCCTGAATATCAGCCAGAGGCTGTGCATACATTGTTCATGGCAGAGTGAATATGCGCTCATGCAAATGACCTGTAGCCTGACTTGTTTAAAAACCATGCAGATGTCTGGTTTCCTACAAGAAAGCTGATTCCTTAGGGACTTCAGGTCCCATGGGTATTTTCTCCAGGGTAGTCAGAGAATTTTATTTTGTTTTTTTCTATTTCCAACTTTTACTATGAAAAATTTCAAACAGAAATTTCAAGAGAAAAATGGAAAGTCTATTACAATAACACTTGAAAATATTCTTTACTTCCAAGTGTTAATACTTTATTTCATTTAAATGTTCTCCTTCCCCCTACTTCCCACCCTACCTCATGCATGCATATGTATGTGTGACATTTGAAAGTAAACTGTGGGTATCAGACACCTCATCCCTAAAAACTTCAACATTCATTGTCTAAAATAAGGACATTTTCTTTCATAAGCACAATATCATCATCACACTTAAGCAAACGAACAGTAGTAGTTCCATAATATTATCTAATATGGACGATCAGACATTTAAGGAAAATCAACAACATAAAAAAGAAGGAGCAAGATGAACAAACAGAACTACTGGCACTGGAAGAAAGAAAACAGAGAAACAAAAACCAATTAGTGTCCCTAGAGGTGTGTGACAACAAGGCACTCATAAAGCTAGGGATAGCCTGCCATGAAAAATGAGTGTTTAGAGAACCACAGTGTAATAACCCCTAGTCAGTTGGGCAGAGCACTGCAGTATATTAAAAGTATATGTTCACACAATTTAAAAGGTCCACTATAAGGCCTGAAGGATAAATCTGAGACAACGTCTCAGAATGAAGACCAGAAAGACCAAGTAAAAGGAAGTAAAAGGTTAAGAGATATGGATGATCAAACTGGGAAACCGATAACATTTCTAAAAGAGGGAACAGAGAATACAAAGAGGCAGACAAAATCAGAGAAATAAAAGAAGAAAATTCCCCACAGAGTTGTCAGGACCCATTAAGCAACCTGGAGAATTTCAGGTCGCCAAGTAGGGACAGACAGACCTTAGACTGAAAAAAACCTCAGATCCTTTATAAGAAACCCGGGTCAGATCGACCTGAGGCCTCCAAGCAGCTGCGTGATGGCTGGACAGCACTTCTCAGCTCCAGCACACCCATCCACCATCGGGCATCTGGGTCACACTCAGGTTCCAGGATGGGCCTAGCACTCTGCATTCCTAGCAAGCACCCAGGTGATGCTGAGGCTGCCATCTGTGGGCCACACTTTAAGTGGCAATGAGTCTACAATAGAATGAAACAATGCCTTTAGAATTCAGAAGAAAGTTAAGTTGGATGCGAAATTTCATATCTGGGCAAATTATTGATCAGATATGTGGCAAAATAAAAACTTACAGGTCTTCAAATGGTCAATAAACTTACCTGCCGTGCACTTGCTGAAAAATATTCCTTGTAGGTGAACTGCATGGAAGCATAAGGGGAATTAGTAACCAGAAGGCATGTGTGCTTTCCGGAGCGTGGCTAGAAACACCCGGGTAGCAGTGGTGTGGGGAGCCCGGGACACGGTTAGTGCAAACTGGAACAGGGAATCAGGGAGATCAAGTAAGCAATTTAAGAAAGAAGTGATTTCGGTTCAAAAGAGAACAATTAAGAAGCACAAAGTTCTCAGTGATGTAATGGAAAAGGCCTATTTCTTCTTGAAACAAGGCAGAAAACGTCCATTGAGACTCCAGGAAAAAAACCCTGGAAGAAAAGTGTGGTCCACGTAGGGAGTAAAGGGGGACAGGACGCGGGAGTCTGGTTGGCCTTGACAGTGGGTGCTTCCCCTTCCAGCAGGACAAAACCTCGTTCAGAATGCTTATATTGGAATGAGGCCCTCGAGGTACTGGGTTGGATAGGAGACTTTTACTTTATTTAAGACTATTTAATATGACTTCAATTTTTTTTTAAAGATTTATTTTATTCTTTTTGACAGAGAGAGATGCAGACAGAGAGAAACAGAGAGAGAAGGGGGAGGGCCCAGAGAAGTCTCCATAGTTGGACGTCATTAGTTTTTCGACGTAGTTTCATTCCACATGGGTCTGCATGGACTGGGGCCCGGACCGAGACTTGACCCTTGGACCTAGGGGCTGCAAAGCGAACGCTCAAACTGCTGAGCTATCCCAGCATCCCCCACTTCAATTTTTAAAGACTTATTTTTATTGTTTTTGACAGAGAGAGAGATAGATACAGAAACAGAGAGAAGGGGAGGGCCCAGGACAGTCTCCATAGTTGCACATCATCGGTTTTTCCACATAGTTTCATTCCACAGGTGGGTGCGGGGCTGCACCAGGCAGGAACTGGGCCGGGGTCTCTCCCCAGTGAGAACCAAACTGGGGGCACTCCCCAGTTCAGCATATGGGTCCACACGGGCGGGGCTGGGATTCGATCCTCAGTTCCCAGGGCTGCAAAGCGAGCGCTTAACCCACTGAGCCATCCAGGCTTCCCCCAACTTCAATTTTAAAAATCAAGATATTTAAAACCATTTAAAAACAGTCTCTCCATTAAATGTAAAACGTGAGAAGGGAAAGAGAAGGAATGAAGGGTAGCAAAGAAAGGAAGGCCTCAAGAGAGAAAAAAGGCCAACGTATCTCTCTCAATACAGGCACACACGCACATGCACACCCCTCACCCTCCTGCCCTGGTTCTCCCACCCCCACCACTGGGGACAATTCTAAATTCTTCTCCCTGACAACCAGGACTTGGATGCTGGAATGGGTAGGGCCTTGGGACTGGAGTGGTGCTGGGTGAGCACCTAACACCCTAACTCCTATAAGGCATCACACAAGGGACCTAAAGAACCTCCTAACTGGGGCCTTGACCCCCTGGCTGTAGGGGAACCCCAGTGAGCTGAAGAAGGAGATTCCAGAGGCCAGGGGGGAAAAGTGCAGACTGCCCTGCAATTAGAGGGGAGTGTTGGGTGAGCCCAATGGCAGGACTGTGGAGCATCAGCTCTAAGGGGCCTGAGACCTGATAACCATAGCAGGGATGTGAGGTGCAGCTGGCACTGGGGTGACGAGCTGTGGGTGACAACTCCGCTTGCCAGAAGGATGCCCTCCGCTTCTGAGAGACAGCAGGGGTAGGCTGAGACCTGCCTGACCTGGCAGAGCCAGGAGCAAATGGTTCCAGAGATCTGTTCCCAAGACCAACAGATGGGGAGTGTCACCCACAGTCACCCCCGATGACAGCAGGAAAATTAGGGGAAGGGTATGGAATGAGAGCCAAGAGGTATGCCTCGTGAGGGCTGTGGGGGCCTTCGCGGGGCAGCGGGGTTCGGCTGGGGACCGAGGGGCAGCCTAGAGGAAGGTGTGGTGCCCAGGCCAGACTGGTGGCATTGGAAATGGAGCGAGGAGGGCAGGTTGAAGATCTGCTCTGGGGACAAAATTGATACAAAGCATTAACAAAATGTAATCTTTTGGGGACTTGGTGAGACTTTGGCACAATGTACTTGTAGAAAAGCTGACCATGGTAATCCGAACAGACATTCCATTTTTCTCTTTCTGACATACAATGCTGGCACTAAGTTTTCAAAACCAGATGTGGCAGCATCCAAATATTGAAAGCTCCCCTCACAGACTCCACGTGTGAGATTTTTGGAGAAAGGGAGCTTTCTGGACCTGGGCCAGACTGTTTCTCTTTACTTCTCTCTCCCTCAAAGTGATTTCTTCAGTTTCTGTGTAGTGAGATGCACTTTGGTGTTGTCTTCCAAACTGGGATCTACAAGTTCTTTGCAGGACTGTGTTAATTGTTTGTTTTAATTTTGATGAGAATCTAAACAGAAATCGTCTGAGTTGCACAGGTTATGTGGATAACAACTGCACAACCAGAGTGGCATGGGGGTCCAGCCCTGGGGCCTATGTTTAGAAGCCCTTTGGCAACAAGTAACAATGCCTTGGTCACCAGGAACCAACCAGGAAAGATGAGATGTAGGTTTTTCTGTGACTAAAATCATGCATTTGTGCCGAGTGAAGGCTGAGGGTGGCAGGGTGTGTGGCTGCCTGGAGGGTCTCACAGGCACAGGGGGACAGGAGGACAAGGACCTCCTCCCTGAGCCCTCAGAGGTGCAGGCAGAACCCGCGGGAAGGAACTGAGTTCAGGCTGCAAAACACTACTGTCACATGTTATTAGGGTCATTGATTTGAGTCTTGTTGGTTTTGTAGTTTTGCGTGTATTTAATTTCATAGTTTATAGTGGAACAAGGGCTGTAAGCATGAGGTGTTTATATCTAGTTTTATGTTTGCACATGTTTAAGTAACATTATAATTCGAAACAACTTAAGTCAACATTGGGGGGTAAGGGAAATTTTTTTCCTCCAGAAAGGGTTTGTACCTTAAGTCAAGCTGTAGAAAAACTCTTACGATTTCTTGTTTAACATTCTCATTGCCATTTCTTTTGCACACCTCACGGCTAGTCCAAAGACACTGGACAATGCTGTTGGTAAGACTCGGGCTTTAGTAGGGGTTGACACATGTGCATGCAGGGAAACTTCTAGAAAGGGGAGACTTGGGGGTGAAGGAGAGGGAGAAACCAGGGCTGGTAGTAGAGGTGGCCCTGCACTGGCAAAGTGGGCAAATCAGCTTCGGGAAGTTCAGTGTGGACCCAGTGCGGGTGAAGTTACCAGTCAGGACACAGTGTCTGCAGAATCCCAACCATAAGAACATGCATCGTCCCTCATGGTGACCCCAGGCTGGCCCAGGGGCTCTGTCTACCCTCAAGGCCCCGGACTTTTTCCCACATTCACTTCTATGACATTGCCGTGGTTCCCGGGTGTCTCATCGGCACCCTATAGGCGAACCTTTCCTAGAGCCCCAACTGGATTTGTCCAGGTCCTGCAGGCCAGCACTGCGCCGTTTGCCCAAGTCTTAGCTGCCACGGGAGCTGGGGGGAGGCACCAGGCATTTTCCATCCCTAGTGAGAGAAGGTGAGGGCCAGTAAGAAAAGTCTGGGTGGGGCGTGGGGTCATGGCAGCCAGGAGCAGACAGACAACCAGCAGGTGTTGCTCAGGGTTGCAGAGGTGCCCCTGAGCTGGACCCCACCGTTCAGGGTGAACTGGGCTAGAGGTGGGGGTCAGGGGCTCCCTGCCAGGTGCCTTATACCAGCTGCGTGGAACCCTTGGACCAGGTGTGTCCAAATCAGTGGTTTTCAGGGCCAGGCAGAGACCAGCATGATGGCCGCAGGCCCTGCCCTCTGCAGGGGCTGCTCTTACCTCCCACGGACGGTAGCCCAGAGGGAACATGGGTTCAGGAAGTGCCAGTCTTCCAGGAGAAAGGGGACATGCAGTGCTTCTCATGTGGAGGAGCTGGCAGGTCAAAGGAAACACGTCTGTGGGTGGGAGGACAGAGTGCGAAGGCTCCGCCCACCTCCTGGAAGAGTTTCTGCTCCAGCAAACATGGCCCCAAAAGCTGGTGGGTGAGGTTGGCGGCCCTCCCTGGGAAGGATGAGGTGAGAGGGTGAGCAGCCCAGTTCCTTCCTACATTCCTGTTGTTGAAGTGAGATTCCTAGGACTATTTGCCAGTTATTTGGGTTTGGGGCCAACCTGTAGCAATAGGAAGTCCCCACAGGCTCCATCATTCCAAGAGCAGCAGAGAGAAGCTCTGGAGTGAGACGCCTCGGAGGCCACCAGGGCCCCTTGGCCTGACATCTCCATGGAGCACTTTCAGCTGGGTCACAGCATTGTCGCATCTGCAGGACAGTGTGTCCTGCTGTAGTTGAACTCTGTTCCAGTCCATGCTCCCTGGTCAGTGTGTTCAGCTCCCTGTGCCCCACAGCAGATACAGCTCTGGGGTTGTGTGATGTGGGGGTCCGACTTCCAGACCCCGGGCTCAGTCCCTACCCCTCTACCCCCGCCCCCCAGACAATGGCCTGGCCAGGTTCCTGGTCTCTCCGAGGCCCCTCCCCACATTCCTAAATGGGGTGATAACCCCAACTCTATGAGGGTGTTCCGAGGGTTAAGTAAGGGACACAGGCACAGTGCTGACCCCAGTTATCAGTACAGGTGCACCTCATTTTATTGCACTTCTCAGCAAAAAGATGACGACTCATTGACTGTGACACTTGCTTCCCAGTCTCTCGGAGGTGTGCCTCTGCCCGTGGTGAGGAGACCAGTGGTGTGCACCTGTTCCTGCAGGGCACGTGCTAAGTGCTCAGTCAGCGCGTAGTGGGTGCGTGTGGTGCAGGGGCTTTCCCGAGAGCCAGGGGCAGTTGTCCAGAAGCGTGTCTCCAGCAGGATGGAGGCAGAAAGCAGCAGGGCCGTGCCCAGCGCCAGAGCGGACGCTGGAGGGGCATCGTGGAAGGAAAGTGAGGCTTGGGAAGGAGCTGTGTGACCCTGAGTCCTAGCAGCCCAGGGCCATGGCCGGAGGACACCTGACCCCATGTGAGCTAGGTGTATGAGGTGGGGGCTGCCTGGTGGTAGTTCAGTGAGACCTTTGAGACAGGTCAGTGAGCAATTATGGAGGGAAATGGGGAGAGAGTGCTCGCAGCCTTCCCTGCTCCTCAGAGAAAATCCATCCACACCCAGAGGACAGTGTGTGTGCCTGTGCTGACCTCTCCTACAACCTGGAAGCCCAGAGGGACAGCAGTTTCTCAGTCAGCTTTTTGTTCCTCACTGTACTCAGGACAGACAGTGGACGCCTTGCACGTAGCAGGTACTCCAGAAACGTGGTGGGATGGACAGGAACCACAAAGGTGCACTATATGGTCTGTTGGGAAGTGACACTGGGAACATGAATTAGATTTAGTTCAGATCTAACTAAAACAAAAACAAACAAACAAACAAACAAAAAATTAACCACTTTTAAATTCCGTTGAGCAGTACAGAAGTTTTTGCTGGGCTTAAATCACAGCTTTGGATCCATTCACCCTCCAAAATATACTCATAACATTAAAATCCATGCTTAAGGCCCAGCAGTTACTCAGAGCATTGTATGTGTTGGTTGATGTGTTAGTTTAAAGTAGTTCTTCCTCCTCAACACTTCTTTCCTCTCTCTCTCTCCCCCTCCCTCATTCCCCCCCCTCTCTCTCTCACTCTCTTACACTCTCTCTCTCTTTCTATCTCTCTCTCTTTCACTCTTTCTCTCTTTCATTTCCTCTAGCTGGGGAATCTTGAAAGATTCTCCTAGAAGGAATCTTACCTTGATGAGATGTTCAGCTCCTAAGAGAGGTGGAAAGTTAGGATGCTTAGTGGAGAATCATGTCTACTTGGTCTTTTCTTCAACCTTCCACCCAAGTGACACCGTAGCTGCACTCAGGAACCTAGTGTGGCCAGATGTAGATGTCATAAAAATCCAGGACAGGCAGGTACATCTATGTCTGGTGGTCTTACTGGGACCCCGAGGGCCAGGTATCACTTTGTGAGATGGAACCTGGACAGTCCTTTGGGACCTTGTGCTCAGAAGGGCCCTGCCCTCTTTAATGTTCTGTTCTTGCTATCCTAAATGAGTTCTGAACAAGCGCCCTACATGCTCATTTTGACTGGGCCCCAAATTATAGAGCTGGTCCTGCTAGGCCATGATTTAGAACCCAATACCATAAGCACTACCTCTTTGAGAGACTCCATCTCCCTACAGAGCACAAACCTGAGTGTGGCCCCATTGCCTGGCTCATCCTTGGTGCAGAGTGGGTGATGTCTGGTGGCTTTTCTTTGGACACTGTGTTTTTTATTTTAATTGGCAAAGTGTTTCTGCCTTGGCAAAAGACACTACTTCTTAGACTTAATTCAAGTTTCACTGTACTGGGGATAAATCAGTGAGCTACTTCGTGTATAGAAATGCTGCAAACTAAAAACTAACTTCTACTGAAGTTCCCTAATAGGTATTGCCTGAGGCACATGGTATCCATTTATGGGGACATTATTCTGCTTAGACTGAGTTTCCAAATGTTGGCTATAGATTAGCTTGACTACGCCTACGGGTGCACCTTTTCCAAAACGGAAAGATTTTTATTCTGGGCTCCATCCCCAGAGTCCTTGGGAGAAAGGGTTCTGGTCAGGTGCACCAAGTTCAGTCAGGATTAATCAAGTGTAAGGAAGGTCAAGAGTGTTCCTCTGTAGAACCGGAGAGCCAGGGCCACAACCATGGAGACTGTGACCTAGAAAGAAAGAACATCACACATTGTCTTAGGAAAATCTATGAAAGTGTTCAGAACCTCAGACTTAGATAAGGATATAATTACTTGTACTGCAAAAATGATATTTCAGGGGATGCCAGGATAGCTCAGCAGGTTGAGCACTTGCCTTGCAGTTGCATGGTTCAGGGATCAAATCCCGGCCCCGGCCTGTGCAAATCCATATGCTGAACTACGGTGCAACTGGTAATGGCCAGGATGGCTCAGTGGCAAAAGTTCTTGCCTCCCATGCGGGAGTCCCCCTGTTCAGTTCCCACCTTCAGTGACCCACAGCCACCTGTGTGGAATGAAACCATGTCACAACTAATGATGTTCAACTATAGAGACTGCTCTGGGCCTCCCCCTTTCTCTCTTCTCTCAAACAAGAATTCTTAAAAAAATATAACCCTAATACCAAAACCTGGGAAAGACAATACCAAAAAGGAAAACTATAGGCCAATCTCACTGATGAACACTGATGCAAAAATCTTAAATAAACTTTTAGCTAACAGAATACAACAATACATTAAAAAGATTATTCACCATGACCAAGTGGGATTCATCCCAGGGGCACAAGGATGGTTCAACATATGCAAATCAATCAATGTAATCTAGCACATAAACCAAACAAAGGATAAAAAGCACATGATTATCTCAATCGACGCAGAAAAAGCATTCGACAAGATACAACATCCATTTATGATAAAAACACTGAACAAAATGGGAATTGAAGGAAAGTACCTCAACTTAATTAAGGCCATATATGACAAACCCTCAGCAAATATTATACTGAGTGGGGAAAAGCTGAAGCCTATTTTCCTAAAATTAGGAGCAAGACAGGGATGTCCCCTATCACCAATGCTGTTCAACATAGTACTAAAAGTTCTAGCCAGAGCAATCAGACAAGAGAAAGGAATAAAAGGTATTAGAATCGGGAGAGAAGAAGTTAAACTGTCACTCTTTGCAGATGACATGATCCTGTATATAGAAAACTCTAAAGACTCTATCAGAAATCTATTACAAATAATAGACAAATACAGTAGAGTTGCAGGATACAA
>PVKE010000336.1:0-51012 GCA_004027555.1 Craseonycteris thonglongyai
CTTCCTGCCAATCTTCTGAAGAAGTTACTTCCACAACAGAGATGGAGAAGAGAAGGCAGTGAGGGCAAATGAGAGCTTTCCTTTGCAAAAATATGAATAACAAGGCCACCAAATGTCTTCACCTGTCCTTAATTCCAAGTCATCCAACATTTTTGACATAAACCAATGTTTATTAAGGCTGCCCTCTGTCCTTTGGGACTCTAAACATTTATAAGTGACTTCTGAATGTTTATTTTTCTACATTTTCACATATCTAGTCCCTTTTAACCTTTGCTCAAATTTGAAAAAAATAAATAACCATTCACAAATTTCACTGGGAATTTTTTTGACTAGTAAGAAAAGATACAACCATGTCCAAAAGCATCTCATGGGTATTACAATTCCTGCTAAAGCATGTCAATTTATTTTCATAAAAAGTAGGTATTTAACAGGAAATTCTATTTCATAAAATTTTTAATAATCCTAAAATAAATTATGTAACTATCGGAGATTGATTTAAGGGAAAATTACAAATTTTATCAATTAAAATACTACTATACACTGTGGGATAACTTCAGTCATTGCCCACACCAAACAGGAATCCCCAAACATAGAGTTTGTTAGTAGCAATTGCCATTTAAATTATTACCCACTTCAACGAAACTGTTTCTGTTAGTTTGCTATGGCCTTAAATTCTAACAGATTATTTCAAAATATCACTCCACTTCTACTTGACTGAAACTCCTTTAATTATATGAGATTCTAAAATTTTCTTATACCAGACAATATGTAACAGCTAGTGATATTAAGCTATCTTTAGAAAAAAAAATCCCTTGGCCGAAAGAGGTATTATTTGACTTCAAAATCTATGATACTTTTCAGCATAATTTACAACTGGATTTCTAGAAGGATATGCATTGCACATACTTGTTCACATGAAATTTGTGAATGGAAGAATGTATTATAAAAGAATATGTTGTCTTTCTGTGGCTTCATTAGGAGAAAGCACCTAAAGACAGAAAATGCATGTGGAATATTAAAATGACAACTACTTCCCTGGGTGAAGGGAGTATTACAGCCTTCTGGCATTTGTATTTTGAACTATCACCTGTTGCATTTCTTACTCATTGGAGATAAGCCTAAGTAATTTCTGCCCACTCAGCAAAGAAGCAATTCCTCACCCGCTGGCAAAAAATAGATTTTTTTCCTTATTGTTCAAATACAAACTTTAGTTGAGCAGGTTCAGTCCCAGAAACATTAACATTTGTCTACGTATACTTTCCTGAAGCAAACTCAACATTTGAAAATCTAGGCATTGTCGTATATCCAAAACCATGACTGACATAAAAAGCAAAGTTAACCTGCTAACTCTAAATACTTTTTCCTTTTCACACTTCTCCCCACAACCACAAGCAATCTGAAATCCAGTCACTTTCAGAGTCACATAGTTTTCTATCAGACAACAATCCATTTGCTTTCACTCTCATAATTGAGATTCAAACAAGTGAGTTGCACATATCTACTCTTTGGACCCTTTGTCCTTTAAGTCAGGACTCCTGGCTTCTCTAGGTCACAGATCCCTTAGAGATGCTATTATATAATGAAATACACTTACTGTTTTCTTTAACACTTTGAGAGCATAAGGCTTCTGGGTCCCCTTCTGTTTGCATCTATACACAATAGATGTAGCACCCCTTGAAAGGGAAAAAGACAAAAAAAAAATGTTATGCTCTGGACATGAATGAAATAAAGGGTTAGCTTGAAAATAAGTATCTATTGCAGTTACCCTTATAACTGACAAGCATTTATATAAGTCCTACTATAGGACCAGCCCACTTTTTGAGAGTATTTTCACTCTTGCAATGAATGTAGTTTGCTCAGAGAAATTCTAGGCTTTCTGATCTGCTCTTTTCCTTTGATCCATCCCTGTAAAAGTAACAACATACGTACGGCTGTTGCAATCAGTGACTCTGGAATAAACCAGGCTTTTAGGTGAACATAGCTTATGGAGCACATCCATTCAACTTCAGAATTCCTGAGTTTTCCTAAAAATATGTCTGGAGTAAAGTAAAGGCACATGGCACAGGGAGAGGGTTTATGTTTAGCACTTAGCGCTTGGCTATAGGGTCAGGTCAGTGCCCACTACTTGTCACGGGAGCTGGGGACCCTTGAGAACTTACCCCATTTCATTTGGTGCCCTGGTATTCTCCCAGAGCCAATGTTAGCCCCATAGAGATTCTGACTGCTTCATCGCAGTGAATACTGCTACTGCTGATTTACACATACCCTAACAAAAAGAATTATGTAAAGCCTTCAGGGAGAAATGCTATAGACAAGGTTAAAGATATTTTGAGAAAAAGTAGATCTATCCCTCTATAAAAAACTTGAAGTACAGAATGTTTTTACCTATAAAAGAGACTAATAAGAAGGGTATTAGTCACTCAGTTCATAGACGAGTAAGGGTACTAAAATGAGAATATTAAAAAGCAAGATAGTATAGCCCTGATGCTCCTTCTCCACACAGGAGAGCAAGAGAACAAGATGGGCAAAAAGAAAATCAGAAACCAAGCAGATTTAAGTCGCAACTTCAGCATAAAGTTAGTTGAAGTAAATCTGTCAGACTTTGAAGATTAAGCCAAAAGAACTCTTAAATGATATAGTCAGTCCTATGGTTTTGAAATTTTAAGTAAGCACAAAATAATTATACAAATCAAACATATTCCCAGCTGCCTAAGCACAACATGTCTTTTTTTAACAGAGCCATGAAGGAGGAGTCAGAAACTGGTGTTGCAAATGTAAATAGACCTAAAAATTTTAAACAAATTTTTAAAACTTTGCAAAGATAACGTACGCATAAAGAAATAAAGTATTCTAGAAATGGAATAAATGGAGGTAAACACATAATTCATCTTTCCTTATTTTTAATTGCTATAAAAGACAACAATCCTCAAAGTAAAACTATTAATGATGCATTGTGTTTATAGCATATGCAAAAGTAAATCGTATGACAACAATAGCACAAAGAATGGCGGGAAGAAATAAGGAAGATAGTGTTAAATCTTATACTACGTATGGAGTAGTATGATATTATTTAAAAGCAGATTGATTAATTAAAGGTGTATATTTTCTAGCATAAGGCAATAAAAAATAAGTTTTAACAGAAAAATTAATAAATCAATAATGGAGCTAAAATAGAATAGTCAAAAATGAAATGCAATGAAAGAAATAGATTAAAAAATAAAACAACTAACCAAATAGTGAATTTTAATCCAACCACATCAGCAATTACATTAATTGAAAACTTTATAAACATGTCAGTTAAAAATAAAGATCATTAAGGATGCTGGGAAAGCTCTTGCCTCCAAGTCATGAGGTCCGGGGTTTGATTCCCAGGCCAGGCCTGTGCAAACCCATATGCTGAACTGAGGCACAACTGGTAACTACAGGAATGGGAAAATGACAAAGGTTCTTGCCTCCCATGTAGGAGGTCCCCAGTTTGGTTCCCATCCTACACAGCCCCACATCCACCTGTTTGGTATGAAAGCATGGCACAACTAATGATGTACAACTATGGAGACTGCTCTGGGCCCTCCCTGCTTCTCTCTCTCTCACCTCGCAAAACAATAAAATAAATCTTAAAAAAAAAAAAAAAGATCATTTGGTTGGATTGAAAAATTGAGACCAAACTATATTCTGTGCACAGAAACCCATTTTAAATATAAAGTCACAAATAACTTAGAAAACAAAATGATAGAAAAGATATACTAAGCTAACACTAATCAAAAGAAAGCAGGAATGATGTATTATAGAATTGTACACCTGGGACCTATGTAACTTTTACTAACCAATGTCACCCCAATAACTTTAAAAATAAAAAAAAAAAGCAGTTAAAGGTATATTAGTATCAGGTCAACTAGACTTTAAGAACAGGGATAAAGACAATCATTACTTGATTAAAAAGGAGTCAATTTCCTAAAATGACATAATGTATATACATATGTATGTATCTATAAACACTTTAAAATACATAGAGCAAAATCTGATAGAACTGAAAGGAGAAATAGACAAATCCACAAATATAGCTGGAAACTTTAATACACCCAGTTAGCAATGGATAAAATAAAAAAGTACACAGACTAAGGATATAAAAGACATGAACAGCACTATCAACTAAATTAACCCAATTGACATTTTGAGAAAACTCTTCACAAAAACAGCAGAATGTACATTCTCTTCGAAGTTAGAGAATTCACGTATTAGATTTCCAGATATACTACCAAGATTTACTATAGTAATCAGTGAAATGGGACTGAAGAAATAAACATGAAGGCAAATGAAACAGAAAAAACAAATACAGAAATCATGCTTTCTGGTAAAGTTGAAAAGGCAATTGAGTGCAGAAAGAATAATCTTTCTAACTATAAATAGTGCTAGAACTAGATGCCCATATGCAAAAAAAAATTAAAAAAAAATCCAAATCTTTATCTGTACCTCACATCACACAACAAATTATTTTAAATGAATTATAAATATAAATGTAGAAGCTAGAACTCTAAAACTTTTTTAAAAAACAAAGGAGAAAATTTTGCGACCTACAGTTAGGCAATGATTTCTTGCACACAAAATGAAAAGCACAATGAATGCTAGAACAAATAAATAAGTTGGACTTCACTTAAATTAAGAATATGTATTTTGTTATTTTATTGTTTGAGAGAAGGTGGGGGTGGGGGAGTCAGGGGGTGGGGGGTGGGGGAGAGGGCCCAGAGCAGTCTCCATAGTTGTACATCATTAGTTGTGAAATGGTTTTATTTCACATACGGTAGGTGGATGTGGGGCTACACAGGGCGGGAACTCAACTGGGGGCCTCCCCCATGTGAGGCAAGATACTCTGCCATCCCAGTGGTTACCAGTTGCACCACAGCTCAGCATATGGGGTTCCATGGCCTTGGGCCAGGAATCAAATCCGGGACCTCGTGATTGTGAGGTAAGCCCTCAATTGCTGAGCTATCCCAGCATTCCCAAGAATATTTGTTTTTTTAAAGTTACAGACAGGGAGAAAATATATACAAATCACATATTTAATAAAGGATTTGTGTTTAGAGTTATAAAGAATCTTCAAGCCCAATAGTAAGTAAACAAGCAATACATAGAAAAAATGGGCAAAAGATTTAAACATATACTTCAGCAAGGAAAGTATATGGATGAAAAATAAGCATGAGGAAAGATGCTCAATATTATTAGTAATTAGGGAAATGCAAATTAAAACCACAATGAGACACAACTATACACTTAGCTTGACACATTAAAAAAAGAGAAAGAGGGAATACCATGGGCTAGCAAGGATGCAGTGAAATGAAACCGTCATATATTGCTGGTAGAAATGCAAAATGTTAGAACCACTTTGGAAAACAACTTGGCAGTTTCTTATAAAATTAAGAATACTATATGGGGATGCTGGAATAACTCAACAGGTTGAGCGCTTGCCTTGCTATCACGAGGTCTGGGGATTGAATCCCGGTCCTGGCCCATGCAAACCCACATGCTGAACTGCAGTACGGCAGGATGATGGTGAAGGTTCCACCTCCCACGAGAGAGGTCCCAGTTCAGTTCCACCCCACGTGGCCCCACATCCACCTGTGTGGAATAAAACCATGTCAAAAAAAAAAATGATGCACAACTATGGACTGCTCTAGGCCCCTTCCCACTTATTTCTCTCTCTCTCTCTGTCTCTCTTTTTCTCTCCTTCTTCTCCTCTCAAAATAATAAATCTTAAAAAAAAAAAAAAAAAAAAGATTGTAGCAATACTTATACCAGATAAAATAGAGTTGAAAACAAAGACTGTAACAAGAGGAAAAGAAGGACCCAGTAATCCCACTTCTGGGTATTTATCCAAAGAAACCCTCCCAAAAATTTGAGAAGGCATCTGCATCATATGTTCACTGCAGCATTATTTACAGTAGTCCAGATATGGTAGATAGCAGCTTAGATGAATAGATGAAAATGTGGTACATATACACAGTGGAGTATTACTCTGCCATAAAAAGAATGAAATCTTGCCATGTGCAACCACATAGAGGGTATTATGCTAAATGAAATAAGTCAGACAGAGAAAGATAAATACAATATGAATTCACTTATATGTGAAATCTACAGAAGTAAATCAAAGGACAAGCAAAACAGAAACAGACTCATAAATGCAAAGAACAAATGATGGTTGCCTCATGGGAGGGAGTTGAGGAGCTGGGTGAAAAGGGAGAAGGGACTAATAAGTACAAATTGGCAATTACAAATAGTTACAGGGATATAAACCCAGCATTGGAAATATAGTCAATAGTATTGTAATAATCATGAATGTTGATAGGTGGCTATTATCCGGGGATCACTTTGTAAGCTATATAAATGTCTAACTACTATGCTGTACATCTGAAACTAACATATTATATGTCAACTGTAATTGAAAAATAAAAAAAATCATTAAAAAAAACTGCAAACAACTCCAATATTCCTCAACTGAGAAATGGATTAACAATCTGACACAATCATATAGTGAAGAACTACCAGAAATATAAAGGAATAAACTAGGACAAACACTAACTTGGATGATTCTCTAATATTACATTCTAAGTGATAAAAGCTAGGTTCAAAAGGCTATATACTACATTACTCTATTTTTATAATATTCTTGCAGGGACAGAACTACAAGCACAGCCAATACATCAGCGATTGCTTGGGGCATAGAGGTGTGGGCGGTTTGATTATAAATGAGTATGGGGAAATTTTTTAGCACGAGGGAATTGTTCTGTATCTTGATTGTGGCGGTGTTTACACAACTATAAATATTTGTCAAAAAAGGTAGAACTGCACAATACAATAGATGAAATTTACTTTTTCTATATTATAACAATACAAATATAGTAAAAAAAAACAAAAAACTTTTTCAAGGAAGCCACATTGTTCAAAGGTAAGATTAAAAACCACATTACCAAAATGTAACCTTTAATATTCAACTCATTTGATTTTTATTTCATGGTAACTGATGATACTAAAAAAGAAAAAAGAAATAAATACAAGAAAAAGTGATTTGCAAACATTGAAAATAAACTAAAAGTCTAATTTTAACTTTTATACCAATTGAAAAATTAATTACTCAAGAATTCATGTAAATGAAAATATATTAAATAGCATCCATTCCTTAATTTCCTCATCATAATTATTTATCAATAATTTCAATATATAATAAATCATTTTCTTAGCAAAAGCTTTAAAAAAATTTTATAACAAAATGCACTTTTGTGGGAAAGCTGGGATGGCTCAGCGGGTTAAGCGCTTGCTTTGAAGCCCTGGGGACCAAGGATCGAATCCTGGCCCCGGCCCATGCGGACCCACATGCTGAACTGGGGTGTGCCCCCAGTTCAGTCCTTGCCGGGGCCTATGTGGGAGGCTCCCGGCCCCCTGCCCTGAGCAGCCCTGTGCCTGCCTGTGGAGTGAAACTATATGGAAAACTAATGTCCACTATGGAGACTGCTCTGGGACCTCCCCCTTCTCTCTGTCTCTCTCTGTCTCTATTTCTCTCTGTCAAAATCAATAAAAAAATTCTTAAAAAAAAAAAAAATGCACTTTTGACTTATCAACCTTAGGACACAAGTTTGTTAGAATTAACTTTTTATTTTTTATTTATTTTTATTTTTTGTATACAAGAAATCTATTAAGAAAGTCCAACTTTTTATTTTGCTAGGTAATGGATGTATTAATATTAACGAACTATTTATTTTTTTCCAGCTTTATTGAGACATAATTGACATAAAAAACTATGGAAATTTAAGGTGCACAATATAATCATGACATATGTATATTGCAAAATGATTACCAAATAATAATGTTAGTTAATGTACACATCACTTCACATAGTTACAATTTTAGAAATGACTTTAAAGAATGGAAAGATTAAGTTAGAAGAATAGAACAGTCCAAATAAATTTATATAAAAACAATATTTCAGTAACTTTTCAAAAATATAAATTAAATGACTGGCATAAAATGTGTAAGTATAATTTTAGAAAGAAACCACGTTTTCAGTATTTTTATATAAAAATAAAAATTACTATGCACAAGTTAATTTTTATATTAAAAAAACACATTTTGTTAGAGTGTTGTATCTTCATTTCAAAAATAGATTATATATAGAGAGAATCACTATAAAGGTTCCTGAGGTCCAAAGGAAGCAAAGAGTTTATAGATTAGAGTATATTATATTCATAGTTATTCAACTGGGGGGGGGGGGACTTCACTACTCATGTCTATTCATTTATAAGATACTCTTTACCAAGAAGGCCAAGGATGTTGAAATGATTCCAGTTAGAACTTTTTCTGCTATGATTGAGAAAGAAAATCAATACTCCTTGGGAGTCTGAGAGGCTGACTTCTACTTTCACATTGGTTTTCTTTAATAGAAATTTTGGAAAAATCATTTTCTAGCTCTCGCCTTGTCTAACATGGTTGGCTATTAAAAACAACAAATGTTAAAGGCAAAAAGCTAAAAATGTAGTCTATCGTGTTTCATTTCAGTGAAAGAAGAGGAAGTAATCAAACCTATAATGTGTTTAAAAAACCAAGTGTACATAACTGTGATACTATATATATGAGTGTGCTAGTATATGTATATATTATATTTGCACACATTATAACCTCTGTAAAGCTGTTAAGAAGCACTTGTTGGTATCTGGCACTGTGTACCAAAGTTTAGATGTGAGGGAAAAGCTACAGATATATTTATTTGCCTGGACACATTTCAAGTATTGAGTCCTTTGCTACCACATTGAGGGCTACTTAGGATAAAAGGGAGGGGGGAGGATAGCTTTTACCCTACAGTTCATCTTTACATATTCTTCACACCCAAAATTTCAGGAATAACTATCAAAGTTTTTTCGCCTTTCTTATAACAGTGCTTTATTTTTTTTCTTTTTCTTTTCGTAACCTCACTCCTTTATTCTCCCCCTTTCTCATTTTAAGGAAATAGATATTGGTTTAATTTTAGTTTTTCCTCCCAAAGAAACCCAAGCACATTGACATTAACTGTCTACCCACCAGCTGAGATTGATATCCAAATGCATTTAAAGCACCAAGTAGAGATCAAATCTGATTCGAAATGGAAGCAAGAAGTGAGAAGTCTGGATTCAATGTTTTCGGATGAGAATGCACAATGTTAGGATACCTCAGCATCATGGGAAATTATATATCAGACTGAGTTTCTGTGAGGAGAACCTTGTGAGACATTTGTGATTGTTTGGTTTGAAGCAACAGAGCTTAAATGCCCCTACCATCAACCTACAACTTGCCCGTTGGAAATGCAAGAGAACATCAGATATAGAATCTCTTAACAGAGAAGTCTGGTGGCACTGTTGACTCCTGTTTCATGGCTCCATCTGTGTTTCTGCAACGTTATGCTTCAGAGCCATGTAAACATGTCTTTGCTAAGGGCATGAGGCCTCAGAAGTCATTGAAAATTTTTATTTCATTCTTAATGGGAAAGGAATTGAAATAGATCCAAAGAATCTTGTCATCTTTATCTAATGCTGAAGGGCCTTGGCTAAAGAATAGAGTTATATCAAAATATCAATCATTTTTAAACATTTTTATGCATTTGGTTCTTGTTCTTTTTGTTTTGCATTTGATTTTTAATGTTTTTTTTTATTTTCTTTTTTTTAATATTGATTTCTTTGTTTTTGACACACAGAGATAAGGGGGAGGAGCCAGAGAAGTCTCCATAGTTGCACATCATTAGTTTTCTACACAGTTTCATTCCACAGGTGGGTGATGGGGCCACGCATGCAGGGCAGGAACCAGGCAGGGGACTCAGGGCTGCACAGGGCAGGAACCGGCCAGGGGCCTCCCCCATGGGAGGCACGCCCCAGCGAGCTGAGGGCCTCCCACATGGGAAGCATGGCTGGAGTGGGAGCTGAACTGGGGCTTTCCTACATAGAAGGCTTATCCCGGTCAGAACCAAACTGGGGGCACACCCCAGTTCAGTATATAGGTCCACACAAGCCGGGGCCGGGATTCAATTCTTGGACCCTGGGGCTGCAGGAGGAGTGCTCTACCTGCTGAGCCATCCCGGCATCCCTTTCTAATTTTCAATGTGTGTATATGCTTGCAGGAAAGAACCTCCTAATGCTCACTATGAAAAGGATTCAAAGCAAAGCTGTGACTTACAAGAACTGTCAATCATGTTGAAAACATAATATGTGCAATTCTGCATGTCATTGTATTTCTTCTAAATGACTGACTTGCTATTATTTAACAAGCCTTCTCTTTTTATTGATTTTTTTAAATTAGATGAATTGCTAAAGAAGACTAGTTACAACTTCAAAATTGATTCTTCATGGAGGTGAAAGTAGAGTCACAGTCATATTCAGGGACAGAAGCCTGAAGAAGTTAGTCTCTCAGTGTTTAATGTCAGCATACATTTTGCCCTATTCCAGTGACAGTTTTTCATTGTTTCATTCTCCATCTCTGTCAGCCTGCAACAACTCAATGCTCTTCAATACTTGTTTCAAAGTGTTCTTTGTCACCAAAGACAAAAGAAATCTGAATCTTAATCCAACAAAGAACAGGAGGTAAAACTGCTGAAATGATTTCATTACTGTTGTGGCATTTTTAATCTACAAGTTGAAGAATAGCTAACCTTTAGAATTTAAGAAGTGTTATTAGGCCTGGAGTTTTTCCAACTCAGTTATATATTCATACTACAATCTTAAAATAAATCTCAAAAGTATCATCTCGAGGAATGATATTGAACCCCGTAAGTCCTCAAGTCCAAGTTTGGGTTCAGAGTCTGTCCATAAACATTCTCTCCCTTCTCTGGTTCATTTACTTCCTAAATCCTGCAAGGGGGAAAGGCCAGCATCCCATTTCAGTATCAGGGTTATGTTATGTCTTCCTCCTTGGGGTTGTCTCATTTGTTTTAAAATCTATCGAGGAAGCCAGGATGGTTCAGTGGGTTAAGCGCTCACTTTGAAGCCCTGGGGACCAAGGATCGAATCCCAGCCCCAGCCCATGCAAACCCCCATGCTGAACTGGGGAGTGCCCACAGTTCAGTTCTCACTGGGGTGAGAACTGGCCCAGTTCCTTACTTGTGCAGCCCCGCGCCCACCTGTGGAATGAAACTGTGGAAAAACCAATGATGTGCAACTATGGAGACTGCTCTGGGCCCTCCCTCTTCTCTCTGTCTCTGTCTCTGTCTCTCTCTCTCTCTTTAAAAAATAACAATAAAAATAAAATGTATTTACTTTACTCTCATTTTTGAGTCATATTTTCACTAGATATATTATAGAATTCTGAGCTGACAGTTTGCCCCACAACTTTAAAGGTATCATTCCACTGTCTTCTGGCCTCCATTTCTTTCTGATGTATCCTGTATATACCATATCCTTTTTGGTGGCTTTAAAGATTTTTTTCTTTATCTTCGGTTTCTGGCTTTTGACTACGGTACATACTTTTGTTTTGTTTTCATTTATTATGCTTGCTCCTCAAGGAGCTTCTCGGATCTACAATATTCTTTACGAAAATGGAAAATGTTTGCCTATTATGTCTTTAAAATTATTTTTTCTGCCCAATTCTTTCTCCCTTTTCCTTCTGGGACACATATTACATGTGTCCTTCTTGGTATTGTCCCACAAGCTTTTGAGGCTTTGTTCCTTTTTACCAATTGTTTTATTCTTTAAATTAGATAATTTCTATTGATTTGTCTTCAAGTTCACTAACATTTTCTTCTGCAGAATTTTTCATTTCATACAATGTACTTTTCAATTCTAAAATTTTCACTAGGCTCTTTCTTATATTTCCCATTTTTGTGATGAAATATCCCATATGTTTACTCACTATGTCATATTTTGCTTCAGATTCTTTTTTGTTTTTTAAGACTTATTTATTGTTTTTAAGAGAAGGTGAGAGAGACAGTGACAGAGAGAGACAGAGAAGAGAGGGAGGGCCCAGAGCAGTCTCCAATGTTGTATGTCATCAGTTTTCAACATGGTTTTATTTCACACAAGTGGGCAGGGGTCACACAGGGCAGAACCTGGGCCGGGGGGCCTCCCATGGGAGGCATACTCCCCAGAGCCTGGGGCTTGACCACATGGGAAGCTCACCCCAGCGAGAACCAAACTGGGGGCCTCCCACATGTGAAGTTCACCCCAGTTCAGCATATGGGTCTACTCGGGATGGAGCTGGGACTTGATCCTCAGACCCCAGGGCTGCAAAGCAAGTGCTCAACCCTCTGAGCCATCCTGACTTCCCCTGATTCACATTCTTGAACATATAGTAGACACTCAGTTAACTGGCACCATTCTGGATAAATGTAGTATTATTTCTTTAATTTTTTTGCTGGGTGCTTGACAGTGCCAGTTGCTTGAGTTTCAGTTAGTAGAGCGTCTACTGTATTTACCATAGTTGTTTTATACTCCCAGTCATCTCATTCCAACATCTCCAAGTTTATTTTATTGACTTTACTTTTTCTTGATTATAGGTCCACTTTCCTACTTCTTTGAATGTCTAGTACTTTTTTTTTTATTGTGTGATAGACATTATTAAGTAATACACACTAGCAAGTTTAGAATATATATATATTTGTTTGTTTGTTTTGTTTTTAAATGAGTTGATATTTTTAGTGGTAGGCAGTGAAGTAGTTACAAATCTTTTTGATCCTGTCCAATTTGGTTTTAATTTAAGAGCAGATCTATTGGGGCTTCATTCTTGGTCCTATGCCATGGTCCTCCTTCTCTAGGGTGTGGTCTACACTTGTAAGTTGTGACCTTTTCGAGGTCTCAACCCAATATCTGAGATGCTCAGTAAAGTCTCTCCACCCTTGTCCAGCGATCCACTGTCCTCCAACAGTTCATGCTTCTCTTCCCTCTGACTTCTGTCAGCTTTCAACTTCTTCACAACTGCTTTTATTTGGCCTCTAAAGTCTCACCATATGTTTTTCCCAGTTAGAGAGCCAAGGTGATGTGGTAATCACCTTCTGTTTCCCTTCTCTCAGCAACCACAGCTCAACACAGCCCATTGTTCACAGAGCCTGAAAAGAATTGTTCATGCAATATGTCCAGGTAATTTATGGGAGAAGGGCAGGTGTAGTACATGTTACTCCATCATTGCCAGAGCAGAACTCTTCCCTTACAGTCTTAATTTCTGTCATCTTATTGAGTTAGAAACAGATATTACTGTAACAAAAGAGAATAATATGTTTTTCTATATGCCTTTATTAATAGTATATTACTGATGTTGACAAAGCTTGTGATTGAAGGAGATTAACAAATGATAAATTTATAAGAGCAGAATTAAGAAATACTCCTTTGGCATTGCAGACAGTTTTGTTTGTTTGTTTGTTTGTTTTAAAGATCAACAGCTTTTGTTATTGTTTCCGGAGAAGAAAGAAATTTTGAGGCATGAGATATAATTTTATTATGCCAAAATACTATGCCTAAGAATTTTTCCTGTTCAATAGATGATCAAACAGCATATTTTAGGGCAAAATAATTAACCCATTTTAGATTACAAGCCTTGAGACTACCCTAATTGCTACTTCGGAAGAATTCATGTGTCTGAGAGCTATACCAGATGGCTGATGCAGACAAGGAAGAGATTTCATCTCTCCCAGCTGTGACTTAGTCTTGTCATTGGTATTCAGCAACATTTAGCATTTAATATTATGAAACGGAAAGGATTAGAAATCACTCCTTCAAGGAGAGGCTAAGCAGAGGCAAGGCTGGTAGATAATATTGAAAAACACAGATATGTATTGTTTGGCCTGTACAGGGTCATTTAAAACATTGAATGTCTTGCCAACACTTATATTGAAAAATCTCATCAAAAATTCAGACTTACAGCTTCTCTTGATCTGATAATACTGATTTTTAATTTATATCCAGCAGCAATTGGTATGATCTGAGTAGCAAGTGTCTTTTAGAGAAGGTCCGTGTAAGTTCGTGTTACAAACTTACTAGTTGATGCACATGATTTTTTTCATTTATTTAACAAACATTATAAAATACTTCCACAAACCAAGCTTGAAACAAATGAGTGTTGTTTATATTCCTATGAAAACTGAAATTCTTTCTTAAAACAACAGGCTTTACCATGATTTTATACCACTTGTGGACTTGGGAAGTTAACAATAACATACTCCTTTAAATAAGAGTCCACTAAATCTACCTAAGCATAAATGAATGCCTTGAAATTGCTATGTAATGCAACTCTAAATTACTATGTAGTGTAACTCAGAAATTTTACATTCATTTTCTGACATATCCAATCCCTGGGTCAGCCTGTCCTCAGTTTCATAACTCTTCTGTTCCCCTAGTTTCTGGGTAGAAATTCTCCTAACACAATATCTTATCAAGTGCATTAACAGGCACTACTTATTCCTTTTTGCTGATATCAGAGTCATGAAGAGGTAAGTCTGAGAGCTTCTCACTTCAGAGCTCTTGTGTCTTTTGGGCAGGATTTCCTATCCTGTGAGAAGAGGGTTTGTTACTGTTGTTGTCAATGTCTCATCAGCAATGTTCCTGCATTTTGCTTCTGAGTCAAAAGTAAAGAAAACAAACTTAAATGAGCTACAAAATTCAAAATAAATCCCTGTATGTTCTTGATTCCCAAACCCCAAAATATGTCAGGGTGCAATTACAAAAACAATTCAATTGTTAGTATGGGAGGAAAATGTCTCCACTTTTTGTTCCAGTTTTTGTTCTCACTCAGTCTTCCAGGGAACATTTAAATAGCTATGAAACAGATTAGAATATGCTATTCCTATCCCTGAAAATGTAATATTAATTAAAATTATAGATTCCCTGTTCCCGTGATTTATCAATGTCAGTATAGCATGGAGACAGAACAGGCTCTGAGCCCTTTTTCTTGTGCTAATACAACCATAATGAAATCTAAGAAAACTACTTTTGAAGCCATTTTGAAGTAATTTAGACAAATAATGGAATTCTCCAGTTGAACATGAGGCTGCCGACAAGCATTCTCTGTGCATCTTCATGCTCTTACCTCAGCATTCATGTAATAGAGCTAAATTAGGTCTAGCCCTCACAGCTGAAGGAAGATCAATCACTCCATTTCTATCAGAGGTTCAGAGTTCAAAGAAAAAGCCAAATCTGTGTCCTAATCTACAGAGAAAAAGTGAAGGAAAGGGAAGTTACAACTCAATGTGTATTTCCAAATGTCCGGTTGGGTCTCCAGACCTGGGTAAATGTTGTTGGGGTGGGACTAAATAGTTGAGAACAGTTAAGTGGGACATTAGCAATCACAAAGAACCCTGACCAGAAACCAAAAAGGCTAGCCACAGAAATGAAAAGGAATGGCTGCTTCATTGTCCTTAGGATTTTGATGAGATTAGAAATGATAGGTAATCACTTTGGAGAATTACAATTTTCTCTTTATTATTGGTAATGTTTGCTTAGAGTCATGAAATAATGAGTTGGCCTAAAATTCAATTTTTAATGGCTAAAATGCAATGGTCTATTCTGCTTCCTGCATTAATCAGAAATGGCATTGAATTATTGCCTAATGAGCCAAACAAAATAAGTTCCTTGTGCCCTCTTTAACTTTAATCCTAGACCACCGATATGCCTCCTTGAAGAAAGCAGAAAAGCAGGAGTAATTTACCCAGACGAGAAGGATTGTGGCTATGGTATTGCAGTGATTTGCAATTATTTTGAGGGCAATCCAAATAATTTTGCCAAAAAAGCTCCCATTGGCTGCAGAATGGGAAAAACTGAGAATGAGTTCTTTCAACAAAATATAGAATTTGTCTAAGCACTACCAAATAGGAAATAATTTTTTTCCAAGTTAGTATTTATTTAGATTTTCCTATGTACTTTGAGAGAGAGTTTGAGAATTACAGGAAAAGAGATAAAAATCAGATTTAAAGTTTCTTCATATGTAAAAAAAAATAAATGGAGATTATAACCCTCAATAACTGAGGTTCTTATAAGGATTAAATTAGATATTTTATGTGAAAGACTCTAGCACAATGCCAGGCACATAAATGGAGCTAAATTAATTTCAACTTCCTCCTTTTTTCCTTACTGTATCTGATTTCAGAATTTCAGTTGAAGACTAACCTAGTCAGATACACACAAACTCTTCTAATACATGAGTGTCCCTATTCTGTTCACCACCTACAATGTTAATATTTCAAATTAATCTGAACAAATCAATAGTCATGAAATTGCACAAGGGAAATAATGCATAAAATTAAGGTGGCTCACTATTTCTCTCCTTAATCAATTGAAAAGCTAATGCTTGGCAAAGTTTTTTTATTATACGTGCAAATAGTGACCTTTCCTTTTGACTAGTAATTTTAGTGAAGAAATAAAACCTTTGAATTAACAGCTTTCTTCTTAAAGAACATATATTTGGGTGACCAATGCACATTCATTTCAAATAAAGTATGGGGAATTTCCCAATTGATCCAGCAATAAACAAGATGAACTCTTTTTTGGAAAACAAGGTATCTTGAACAGAAATAGTCGTGTGGAGTCTTATATATTATCTATGCGTCATGTTATTCTACTATTGAATTATCTTATTTTTGATAAAAATGCCTTTTGATATCAAATTTTCAGAAATAACATTTTCTTCATCTAAATTGATATTATTGCCTCATCAAAATGTCACAATTGAGAAAGCACTCTCAGTTGTTTAAAACTGTTTGTGGTTTATTTAAACACATTAAAATCTCACATATTAGTAAATGTCAACATTTCTCATTTTTATATTGTTCATTATGAAAACAAAAATAGTAATTTAAACATATTATCAACACATTTGTTTGATGATCTTAATGGTTTTCTGTCATATTCAAGAACAGAAATGAAACACAAATTTATATTAGAGTATATCATTAAAATATGGATAAGAACTAATTAATAAATCCATTAACTCCAGTAGATTTTTAACTACCAGCTTTTTTAAGTTCTCAAAATATAAAAATATTCCAAAAAGATGATGTGACATTTTTGTTCTTTTTCTGAACTAAAAGCACTATGAAATTCATAGGTCAATAATAAAGAAAACTTTTATAATGTAAAATTTTCATTATGGGGCAAATGAACACTTTATTCTCACCAGAAAAATATAAAGCAACTTACATTCTTATAAGTACACTGAAGTAGACCAATACTTATATACACGAATAGGCTTCACTATTATAAAATTAGGCTTCACTATTATAATATTATAAAACACTATTTACTAATAAGTAGATTTGCAGATGCATGATTGCAAAAGTGTTAGAACCATATTAAAACACGGCTTTCCATTATATCGAGTTTTCTTTTTTTGGTATTGGTTTTGAGAGGTGAGAGACAGAGAGAAGAGGGGAGGGCCCACATCCCCGGTACCCCTCAAGATAGATATATTTCTTAAGTTTAAAAAATATACATATATATCTTTTTATGTATTTATTTTTATTTTTGACAGGGAGAGAGATACAGAGACAGAGACAGAGAGAGAACTGAACTGGGGGAACTCCCAGTTCAGCATATGGTTCCGCACGGGCCGGGGCCGGGATTCGATCCCTGGTCCCCGGCGCTGCAAAGTGAGCGCTTAACCCACTGAGCCATCCCGGCTTCCCCATATTTCTTAAGTTTAATGGCAGATTAATTGATAACAAAGAGTTTCTAATAAATCTTTAAGTAGAAGGGGAAAACATTTCAAATTTTAATTGTATTAATGAAGAGATTCCACCTTTGCTCACTCACTCAAAAAAATCCTTCTTGAGTTTCTTAAGTATGCTGCTAGACGAACAAGTGCTAGAAAGAAGCAGCTCAGATAAAGGGAATGGTAGCTTAAAGAGGACTGGTAGGCAGGATAACTCAGAGGTTGAGTGCTTGCCTTGCAATCACAAGGTCTGGGATTCGATTCCCAGCCTCAGCCCATGCAAACTCATATGCTGAACTGCAGTGCAACTGGTTTGGTTCCCACCCTGTACAGCCCCACACCCACCTGTATGTAATGAAACCATGTCACAACTAATGATGTACAACTACGGAAACTGCTCTGGACCCTTCTCTCTCTCTCTCAACTTCTCTCAAACAATAAAAAAATAAATTAAGAAATTTTCCAAAAGTTTTAAGTCTGCAAAGAAATTAGTTTTAATCATGTTTGCCCAATGATGAAAAAAGGAACCCCATCAGAAACTGAAGTCTTCAAAAAATAGGGTGTATCTAATGTTCCAAAGATTACCCCCCTGAAGTTAGCGATGTCAGTTGCAGGGTCCCTCCACCAACAAATCACAAGAAACCTATAGGTTCTTGGCCCTCAGCTCATCCCCACACTGTGTTTTAAATTCAGAGACATCTCTGAGAGTTTCTTGGACTGTTCTAGGAATTTGACCTGAAAAATTTGATTTAATTTGTGGTTGAAGTAACATTCATTTTAGTCCTAAAATGTTGGCTATTACTAGGAATTCTAGAGTACCTCAAAAGGAGAAGTCAAAAAAGCCTCTGAATATTCTGAGTCTGCTGAGATCATGAAAACTATGAATAATTTCATGTCTCTTTGAACACATTAACTTAACATTTATAAGCAGGTACTCTAGATTAAGTAGTGTATGAATCTCTTATCTAATTCTCAGAACAACTGTAGAAGCTAGCTGTTTTACAGATGAAAAGAATGAAGCTCACAGAGGTCAATGACTTGTTCAAAGTCATACAATTAGTAAGAAGTAAATCTGGAACTTGAACCCATTTCTCCTTATTGGTTAGAACCAATACCCATAAACAGCATTATATCTGGCTTATCTGGCACTTCCTCAAACCCACATCCTCTGGTTGTCATGCAGCATCCTCCACTCTGGTCTTAAGAGGCATGTGTTCCGTGTTTCAGGGTACACCCATTTGCAATTAAATGAAAGCATTTCCTAGAAAGAACAAGTTCTTTGTACCAAAACTCGTGATTAGAACACCAAGGAATTTGCTTTGCTTTAAAAAGGAAAGGAGGGGAAGCCGGGATGGCTCAGTGGGTTAAGCGCTCACTTTGCAGCCCCAGGGACCAAGGATCAAATCCCTGCCCCGGCCTGTGTGGACCCATATGCTGAACTGGGGAGTGCCCCCAGTTCAGTTCTCACCAGGTTGACACCCCAGCCCAGTTCCTGCCCTGTGCAGCCCCAAGCCCACCTGTGGAATGAAACTATGTGGAAAAACCAATGATGTACAACTGTTCATGGAGACTGTTCGGGGCCCTCCCCATTCTCTCTGTCTCTGTATCTCTCTCTCTCTCTGTCAAAAACAATAAAAATAAATTAAAAAAAAAAAAAAGAGAAAAAGACTAATGTTTCTACTACAGTAATCCATCTCACTTTTTTTAGTTTTTTGACTTTTCTATACACCAGTAGAACTTTAATTCTGGCTTTCTACATATACCAAGCGAATTGGCAATAAAAAAAAAACCCAAACCCCAAAGAACAAAACACTAAACAAAACAGAAACACAACCCGACCTCACTGCTACTGAAGACTGACAAGACTGACAAATCATCACATTGATTCTCTACTGGAATGAGACCAAAGATGACAGCAAACACAGCTGTTTTCATATAATATTTATCATAGTCATGCTTTGAGAAACTTCCTAAGGAAAGCAGGGAATCCTTCAACTGTCCTTTGAATGACACAGCTCTGCCACACAGAGGGTGGGATGCTAGCCCCCAAAATCCTGGATATTCTCCCACACATTCTGAAGGTCACAGACTGTCAACAAACTGGCCTCCATCCATTATGTAGCCTTTCTACCCTTTCTTGTCACCTTTTCCCTTCCTAAGAAAGAATGGAGTTACCATATCACCTGTTTAGAGTTTTTCCATACAAAGCATAAATATTCCTCAAACAGAACTCACAGAGGTACAAGGCAAGCTCTGTAGCATGTTAATACCAGCACGCTCTCTCTCTCAGCAAGTCTTCTCCAAAGCCAGCAACTGCGCAGGTGGCGGCTGCCACATGGCAGAAGGCAGCCCCCTCCACAGGCCAATTTTAGAAAATCCAAGGAAGAGAAACTAGAATTTTTTTTTTTCTTTTTCCCTTGGACACAATTATAACCTTATGCCAACTAAACTGATGCCTCATCTTCTTTCACTAGAAAAGGGAGTAGGGAAGGTGTGGAAGGGGAGACTAAAGTTTTTCACATTTGCCCAGACAATGCTCTCATCACAGAAAGACTGATGACTGTCAGGTTCTTTAATAACGTTCTCTCTGCACATCAACTCCATGATTTAAATTCAATGGTACTTCAATGGCATTCTGAGAATAGGTATGTGTGAGATCTGTCAGACGCCTGTGAGAATAATGTTCACCACTGCTTTCAGGTAAACATAGATAAGGGGTCTCATCACACCCACAGCTCAGAACACAAGACAAAGCTTCCCAAATGAACAAAACTAATTGTTAAATGTGCTAGAAGGTGAAATACATTTACAATGATTTATTATAGTTCAACTAGTATAAAATAACACTGTATTTTTTTGTAATTCACTGGAACTTTCTTTAAGTGAATGTGTCAGTATATATTCTTAACCTTAAAGCAATAGTGTGTCCAGTAGGACAGGGATTACCGAAGCATGAAAATCAACACCAGCTATTATTGCTAAGAAGTTCCAGGTTTGGCATCTATATAGACAGTCTCCAAGCCACCTCACATGGCTCTCAATGTAGCCTTGAGCCTCAAAGCTTACCGGTATTTGTTTGTCATTTCCTTTTAAAACTTTTCAATAACCTTTAAACACTGATGGATAAAAATCCAGGTTCTTTAGCACAACATATAAGACCATATATCAATTGGTTCCCGAATACCTCTTTTGCTAGTAGTGCCTGTAACAATTTCAAGCCCTATTGAACTCCAGGCAACCCCTTGGCATGTCATTCATTATGTAACACAATACTATTTATGAATTTTAAAAGCATATTTATACAGAAAACACTGTTTTTTATAATAATACGCTCATTTCCAAAGATATGCACTGGAAACATTCGAACGGATGCTTGCCATGTAGGTAGAGAGGTGGGGCAACAGGTGAAGAGGGGATAAAGCACTAAAACTAGACACATTGCACAGCTTGTAATATAGGATTCCATGAATGAAGAGAGTGGTTAATTCAGCTTTGGACCAAAAAAGAGGAAGTTGAATATGCCTTGTTAGACTAAGTAATATGTATGCACCGGGGAGGAATACTCAAGAAGGTATCAGTTAACACTCTTCAGATTGTAGACAGGAGGACACACATGCTAAACCTTGCCCTATACTCATTTCCTTAATCTAGAAACCATTTGTCTGTTTATTCCTAAGTATTCGCAAGATTGTACATTTATTTTCCTGCACGTCAAGGCACCAGCCCAATAAACATTACTTAATCAACTTCTGCCCTCACCTCCACATGACACAGAGGCCACCGCTGGTCCCAGAGATGAAATAAACTGCAAGTCTTGAGTCGCATACACTGCTCATACTCATTCAAAGTCACTTTCTGAAAGTAGGCAAAGTAAAATCAAACAGACATTTTAATGAGATGAGGAAATTGAAAGGGTGGTGACTGAGGGGCAATTATTGCACGGCGAGCAAGTTGGAAACCTATGTGTAGGGAGGGGAGTGGAGGCCACAGTTTCCCCCAAGGGAAGAACTACCACAACTAAGTGGGCAGTAAATAGCTCAGAACCAGCATCAACACAGGAGGGGCCAGAGGTCAAAATTCATACCTTGATTTGTCTTTAGCCTAAGGAGCTTCAGCTTCAAAGAATCTTTATTAGGATGGTTAAGTGCAGCAAAAAAAATGGGCACATATTCTCTTTAAAAAATGGCCAGGGCTCACAGAGAGGGAGTGGGGTGCAGGCCCTAGACCTCAAAGAGTTCTGCATAAATGCATGTCTTTGATTATGCTGCCTTTTTTACCTGTCAACTAGGAGAACTGATAAGACCACTGAGGTGGCAACTGATTTGGTGTGAATAGTCACTGACAATAGAATATTCTTAAATTGCAATGCCCTGGAGTCATTAACCTATGTGCCCTCACAATGTCCTGAACCAATAGCTGTCATAGCTTATGACATCACATCACTCTTCTGTGCATGTACTGTTTTGTCTGAAGCCATAGAACTCGAAGATCCACATGTCCAGGGATCAAGTCTTATTCAGTCTCTGGCAAGAATCATAGTCCCTGGCACCTAGTAAGAACTTAGTACATGTTTGTTTTATAAAGAAGTCAATCAGTCAATGAGTTTAAACAAATATAACTACAACACAGATAAACCACATGTGGCAAGTGGAAGGTTAACTACATCTCTGTTATTATATTTTTCATCTATAATTAAACAAATGTTACTTTCAAATTACTAGATAGTTATTTTCCTTTTCCTTTCGAATAACTAACTGGGTTTCATTTTGAGATTCTAGAAGGCATTTTTAATGAGATCAATATTGAGGGCTAAATCCCAGGTAATTAACTAGTATTTCCCATTGATTATGATTCCAGGAATATTTTATATAATTGTTTTTTCTAAAACCTGAGTCAACCAAACTGAACATCTCTAAATCACATTGGTTTTTTTTTCCACAGCATTAAATTCTAAAATTTAATTCTAGAAGTGCTCTGTTGTCACTTTGGATTGATCTTCAAAGAGGATGGCTCCCAAATTAAATTTGCAATAAAAGAAATGATTTTTTTTTAAGATTTATTTTATTGTTTTTGACAGAGACAGACAGAGACAGAGAGAGACAGAGAGAAGGGGGAGGGCCCAGAGCAGTCTTCACAGCTGCATGTCATTTATTTTTGACATTGTTTTGTTCCACACAGGTGCGCAGGGGCCGCACAGGGGTGGGGACAGGGCTGGGGGCCTCCAAGCATGGGAGGCATGCCCCTTCGAGCCAGGGGCCAAACCAGTGGGGGCAAGAACTGAACTGAGGGCCCCCCACATGGGAAGCACACCCCAGCTCAGAGTATAAATTTGCATGGGCCAGGGCCAGGACTCAATCCTCTGTCCCTGAGGCTGCAAAGTGAGTGCTCAACCCGATAAGCCATCTCGGCTTTCCCTATTACCAGTAGTTTTAAAGGTAACACTGTTTATCTCATAAAGCAAAATTGTCTTCTGTAATTTTTATCACCTCCTATCTTATAATTCTATATATTTGGATTTTAAAACCCTTTTAATAATTAAGGTATACCTACAATGTATTAGTAAATAAGATTTTAAAACAATAAGTGGTTTTGATACATTTATAAGGTAACTCTGAGATCCTGAGAACTTCACACAGTTTTCAAAAATGTTTAATTCACAACCAACTAGTTGCTTGGACATAGAATATAGCCTATAAATATAAAATTATTTAAAATTTCCTTTCAGTCCAAAGTCAGTGATAGTTTCAAAGTTTAAAGATGCAAAGAATTTACAATTTAAGAGTATTCACTCTTTAGAAATCATCCTCACCTAATTCAAATGTCAGTTGAATAATTATTTCAAAAGCTCTTCAGAATAAATGATCCTTAACTGAACAAAGAGACTTCACTCTTTTTTATATGAAAACCAACTAAATTGAATCTTTTTGCAAGTGAATTGCAGAAAGAAAAAATAAGTGATAGAAGTATGAGTATGCAAAAAACTACAAGGGCTTATACTTCAGTCCAGTTCTAAAAATGAATCTAAATTTGTCAATGCAACCAAGTTTACATAAAGGTAAGCTTTGCAGAGTCTAGTTAAAACAGAATCCTCAAAATGTAGTGGGAGAAGGCATAAAGAGAATGGACCTAAGTCTCTATGAATTGAGAGAAAACAATTCATTTGCTTATTTTATGCTCTCCAGTCACATGTATTCCTATGGAACCTACATTTATCAAGAAAAATTCATCTTCCTACCTAGGTCATTTCCCACACCCACTTCAAAAGAAAATAATGACTTTTCCTCATGGACATTCTAATAACAGACATAGTTGGAATAAAATCAGGACTCATAGTTTCTTTAGCCCCTCCAGTAAGAGTTTCAACAACACACAAGTGAAAACAGATTAGTAGTTATCACCAGAATCGATGTTTGTCAATTCCTAGCATTTGAAATTAGTTAAATGTACACATTTAAATGTATTATGACTGCTTAGTAATTGAAACAATGAGTCCATATGACTCTGATTAAATTTAGCTTTGAATCCTAGCTCTCTTCTCTTTCTCTCTACACACACACACACACACACACATCCATTCTTCATAGACCTAGAATCTCCCCCCCCCCCCCCACACACACACACCGGATAATCAGTAAACCCTGAGGCAGCAGAAAACAATAGCCCAGACCTAACTAACGATCATAAGGGTCTGGACCTTGGGCAGGCTAAAGATATTTGACTTAGGTTATGTTTCAGCTCCGGAGTCCTAAAGTGGAGACTTCCTGGCTACTTTTCTGAGTCCAGACAGAGGAACACCAGAGCAGACCTCAGAACTGTCCTCAAGACCTGAAGAAATGATTCATTGACCTTACCTCATCTCCAACCAATCAGCTCTCAGCATAATCCCTGACCCACAGTGTCTTATGATTTTGCCCTATATAGTCTATAACTTCCATGCCACTGGGGAGTTGGGTCTTTAAAACATTAGCTATTCACACTCTGGATTGGTCAATTCCATATTAAACTATTTTTCTTTCTATACTGTAAACTCTTGCTCATGCATTCCTTTCAGCCAGTGCATGCAGGCAGACAGTCTCAAATAGTGAGCCTCAGTAACATATGTAAAGCTGTATGTAAATCATTCTATAGAGTGAGATGAGTTATTCTGTAAAAATTCTTTTGTTGCCAGTCCCCAATAAATAGTCTTTTCCATTATTGCTAGGAAGATAGCCTGCCTGAGCCATGTAGAAACAAATCATATTTGCAGTCAGCATGAGCTAGTGGGTGAAAGAAAGCCAGACCTCTAACAAATGGCCCTGAACAGGGCTGGTTAAAAAATAATTAGCCACAAAGTTGTTCTATTGTTTTCCAGTGTGTGGTTTTTGATATGGGTAAGCTTAAATTACAAATTGTAAATTTTCCCAATGGTAAATAAAATTACTTATCTAAAATTATGGTCACAGATTTTATGAACACAAGAGCAGAGATACTCTAATTCACTTTGGCTCTCAAGGTTTCTTTTTTATTGTTGTTGTTTTTATTTCCTGAAATTATTTGGTAATTTTAATGCATATGCATTCAACCAAATTTAATTTAAATATACAGTTCAAATTTTTATCAGGAGGATTCTAAGGATATGTTAAAAAGTGATGTTAAAATAACCTCATTTGCTTTTGATTCCACCATTTACCACCCCATATTGTTTTCATAACATGTCTCTCAAGCTCATTTAAAATAGATTGCAAAAGTTTCAATAGGTCACCTCCTTAAAGTGACGTTGATGTTTGGCAGTTTTTATAAAACACTCAAAAGAAAAAAAATACCTCATTTATTTAGTAAAATAGTCAACTATATATTTTCTTCAGTGATTTACCGTATTTTTTGCTCCATAAGATGCACCTGACCTGCCTGGACCCGCTCTCCTTCCATGCAGTCACTGCTTTCTGATCTGGCTGCAGGCTTCCCCACGGCATCATTAAGGTCCCCAACGTGCACTCTGAAGTATTTGCTCCATAAGACACACACACTTTTCCCTCCACTTTTTTTTGGGGAAAAGGTGCGTTTTATGGAGCATAAAATACGTTATCTATGATATCAACCACTATAGTTATCAATAACCAAGAAGCAGACATTAAATTAAGTATTTTAACAAATAAGAAAAAAAATAAGACATTTACTTCATTTGGTTGAGAAGAATGCTTGGACGAGAAGACTATCACTTTAAGGGCTATGTGCACTTTTCATCAGTGACTTCAGAGTCATACTCCCAGACAAGGCGATGCTTCAGATCAGAAAGAAGGAAAAATGTAAGTACCTTAACTTGGTCAGTCCAAATGTACTCTCCAGTATTTTGCACTTTTATCAATGATAGCAATTCTATCTTGTTTCATAAACCTTATGAGCAAAGCAGTCTCATGATTCAGACACTGGCATATAATTGGTCTATCATTCCTATGAAGATTAAATAGAAGTTAAAAGAGTAGAGGCAAAGTACCAACTACAGTTTCTTAAAAAGTTAGTTGCTAGTTGTTTTTCTTAAAAAGTTAGTCCCTGGGAAGCCGGGATGGCTCAGTGGGTTAAGCGCTCACTTTGCAGCCCCGGGGACCGAGGACCGAATCCCGGCCCCGGCCCGCGTGGACCCATATGCTGAACTGAGGAGTGCCCCCAGTTCAGTTCTCACCAGGGCGAGACCCCGGCCCAGTTCCTGCCCTGTGCAGCCTTGCGCCCACCTGTGGAATGAAATTATGTGGAAAAACCAATGATGTGCAACTATGGAGACTGTTCTGGGCTCTCCCCCTTCTCTCTGTCTCTGTCTCTCTCTCTGTCTCTCTCTCTGTCTCTCTCTCTCTCTCTGTCAGAAACAATAAAAATAAATCTTTAAAAAGTTAGTCCCTTCAGCCATCATCCTTCAAAAGCATAAGGGAATGGCACAGTGTCCAAGATGGGCTCTACCACAATCTTGCCCACCACTTCACTCTTGATTGTACTCTGCAACTCATTCCTTTCATTGATTCCACTTGACTGAAGATCTTTCTACCTACCTGCTTTGAGTGTCACTGTCCCATTTTCTTCCTGGTCTCCTTTTTCAGATTCTCTCTTAGCAGCATTTTCTGAAAGTCTTGGCTTTACCTTGACAATAATTTGTGTTTTTATAACCTGCTATGCTAACTACGTTGCCTCAAATGAACTCTACTTTTACCCAGGATGGCTTTGGGACTCCTGTCCACCCCCACCCCACCCCAACTATTCTACTTACAAGGGCAATGCCCCACCAATACAGTAGGACCTGTGAGTGCAACAAGACAGATGGAAGAAAAAGGAGAGGCAATGTAATTCTCTCACTGGGTAGAGTATGATCATAGCTGAATTCCCTAACTATTCTTAGAGCTCTGCAAAAGATATCAAAGTAATCTAAATCAAGTGTATCGTGCATTAGTATATTCCACGAAAAGAGTACTGGTCTTATTGCAAATTATTTCCTTTTCTTTTCACTATTTTTGGCTTTATATGGTCTCCAATTTGATTTGCTTATAATTTACACATGCAATTTTTAAGTGGCCAATAAGAATTAAAAAACTGAAAGTCTATTGATATACAGATGACCAAAAGATATAAGAAAATATGCTCAATGCCTCTCATCACCAGAAAAATGCAAACTAAATCCACAATGAGGTATATTACCTCACACCTGTCAGAAGGCTGTCATCCATAAATCAACAAACAAGTGTTGGCAAAGACATGGAGAAACGGGAACCCTTATGCACTGTTGGTAGGATTGCATATTAGTGCAACCACAATGGAAAACGGTATGGAGGCTTCCTCAAAAAATTAAAAATAGAATTACTTTATGATCTAGCAATTCCATTTCTGGGTATTAATCCAAAGAAATCCAAAATAATATATGTATCTGTTCAGTACAGAACTATTTACAATAGCCAAGATATAGAAGCAACCTGAGCGCCCCTCAATAGAAATCTGGATAGAGAAGATGTGGTGCATATATACATTACTTGGCCATAAAAAAAGAAGGAAATCTTTCCTTTTGTGACAACATGGATGAACCTATAAGAGTAAAGGTATACTTTTGAAATTTAACAATTTATTTTATTTTTATTTTATTTTTTTTCTTTCCCTCCTACCTGATTCAATAACTTTGTTTTCTTGAGGCTACATGCAAACCTAGTTAATCTGATTAATTTCCAGGAACATCGACATGTAAGAAACTGATTCAACCCTCAGTGATCAGAATGCCAGCAGCCAGACTGAAGTTCTGGAGTGCAATTTTCTATTAGAGGGCATATGAATCACCTCTATGATTGAGTTCTGAGGTAATCATCGTGGACAGTCAGACCACAGGAGACATTCTCCCAAAGTCAGCCCCAAGGAGTTGAATGACTATTTCCCCCTTTCCTTTGTTCTGCTTCTTCTTGTGTACCTCTAAAACTCTTGACCAGTCTAGGAACAGAGGAAGTGGCCTTTGAGACAGTAGTCCATCATCTTCCCAGAATGCCAGCATTTTTATTAAACCTACTTTTTTTTTTTTTTCCAATCAACCCTTGTGTCTTGATCATTGGCTCATGAGTGGCAAGCAGCCAAACCTGAGTTTGGTAATAAATCTAGAGGGTATTATGCTACTAAGTGAAATACATCAGACAGAGAAAGACAAATACCAAATGATTTCACTAATATGTGGAATCTAAAAAACAAAATAAATGAGCAAACAAATCAGAAGCAAACTAAGAGATACAGAGAACAAACTGATGGTTGCCAGATAGGAGAGAGGTTAGAAGGCTGCGTGAAAAATATGAAGGGATTAATAAGTACAAATTGACAGTTACAAAATAATCACAGGAAGTTAAAGTACAGCATAGATAATATAAATAATATTGTAATAACTATGTATGGTGCCAGGTAGATACTAGACATCAGGAAATCACTTTGTAAGTTATATAAATGTCTAACACTATGCTGTACAACTGAAACTAATATAATACTGAATGTCAACTTTATTGGGAATTTTTTTTAAAAATTCAAAATAAAAGCCCATTGAAATATATACCATTTTCCAATTATAAAATTTTCTTAGTGACATTCCTACTTCTCAGTATAGAGAAGCTTAAAATAAAATTAAGCAATATTTCTACCTTTTTGATGCTACAGAAATTACTGTACTTTATCAATTTAGAGGAATTACCAATTGTAACACACACCAGAAAGAAAGAAAAAAAAAAAAAGCTGATGATTATGATTGTAACTTGCTATTTATTGTAAAATATATCCTAATTCCATAGATGTATATGTAAAGTTTGTGCATCGAATGATTAATGAAATACAGTATTTCTTTATGGAGCTAACAGGAGTAAACACAGAGGCACCGAATTTAATCAGCAACAAATTCAATAGAGATGCTGCTCCAAACAGAGAGGAATTAGCACCTGTAGTATAGCATGCGGTGAAGGGAACCAAAACTTTACCACCCTAAAGCTGCTCTTTGGGAAATTAATTTTAAACTATTTATTAAAAAATCAAAGACTCAGAAAGTACTTTGGCCCTCCCCCTTTCCTGCCCAAGAGATTCGGTCAGAAAAACCTGCTTTAGGGAGAGGAATGAGACTGGGCATAATCACCTTAAGAATCTTCACCCTAGCATTAGTCAGGAAGCCTCCAAGTATTAGCTAGACACCTGCTGTGGCCCATTGTTTCTGAGTTGCCTAGCAAAAATTTTTCTGCCATTTATGGTCCACTTTTCCTCAATTACCTGTAAATCGACCATTTTCACTTCTGAAATCTAATCTCTCATCCTCCCCCATTTCCCCTTTGTCTGAATGTTGTCTCACCATCTTTGGAATTTTGATGCTTATGTGAATGTCCCATGCGCGTGTATTAAAAATTAGATTTTTTTCCCCTGTTAACCTGTGTCTGTTAATTTGATTATAGGTCCAGCTAGAAGAACTTAGAAGGTGGGAGAAAATGCATTAATATTTTTTTAGCCCCTACAACACCAACCTGGAGGCAAAAGGATAAACTGTTGTCATTCTTAGCAATTATTTGTAAGTCTACAGCTCTTTAATTTGAACCAAAATTCCATATGCTTCACTCTTGGTTTTATAATAATAAAATACTGACAATTAAATCCAGATTGGGAAGTGAGCATGATAGTACTTCTAACTGAGAAATCTGTTGAATATGCAGGAACCTAGGAAATAGTCATTCTTTTAACATTGTTTATTGGACCACCCTACTGTAACCATCTCCCTTTCACACAGTTCCACTCATCTGCAGATATTCTGCCTCCCTTTTCTATTGTAAAGTCTCAAAAGGAGTATATAGGGGAAAAGTCAGTTAAATTGGAAAGCCAGAACAGCGGCAAATAAGCCCTACTAAACCGCAGTAGCTGGCAATGGTTTTAATTTGATATTTAAATCTGCCTACACTTTTAAAGTCATACATTTCTAAAATGAAATTTGCCTCTTTGTGTTTTATATGAAGAATTACTTCCCTACACAGATATTGTATCAGAGCTGACAATCAGCTTTTCATCACTTTGTATTCAAAGTGAAAAACGTGTTTCCAGCACTGAACATTACTTAACAGCATCTGCAGCAATTTCAAAATTAGTTATAATAATATCTTCAATTTTCAAATTTTTCTCATGAAGAATGCAACCTGCTTTAAAAAACAAACAAACAAACAAACAAAATACTCTAGTTCGTATACATGAAACTCAAGCACCAAGGGACTCTGCCACAAGGTATAAACATTACCACTCAGAAAGAATCATGTTCTTCTGAGTCAACCACTGAATTCTCTCCAAAACACTGGGAATCAGCAACATTTGCAACAGAATATAGAACAATATGAGGGCTGTGCGGAAAGGATCCAACCGTGTAATATGAAAAGTAGAGGCATTTATGGCTATATTTTTTCTGGACAGCCCTCATATATGTGTATCAGTTTTTCTGTTTCTGTAGCTTAGATAGTGCTAGTATTTGTAAGATAGCACCATCTTGCTTTTGATATATATGTGTGTGTGTGTGTATTTATATGTGTGTGTGTATATATATTTATATATTTATGTATGTAAATAAATAAATATTTATAAATATGAGGGCTGTCTGGAAAGTATCCAGCCATGTAACAGTTCTTGTTATATTGACAATGGCTGGATATTTTTTTCCAGACAGCCCTCTTATAGATATAGATATATTTGTGGCATCCTGAACCTTTTAAGCTGTTCCTTCTAATTTAATATCTCACATTAAAGTTAAGTAAAAAAAAAAAAATACAAAAAATGCATACACCCTAATGAAGCTATTTAAAATTATGCATGTATGTATGCATAAAATAATTAAGAGGCATTGTGCAAAACTAAATGTGGTGGTATTAGGGGTGATTTTTCCCCCCTGAATTTAGTGATTATAAATAACATGTTTAACATCATGAGATTTGTAGTTTTAAAAGCCCATGAATCATCTATGTAATTAGCTTTCCTCCTAGAGTGTAAAGTGCTATCCCTTCTATTGCATTCATGGCATCAAGACAACTGTGAGCAATCTACATATATTTGTTTGAATACATGAATGAATGAATAGGTGAGTGAATAAATGGATAAATCAAGCCAAAGAATTTTCCATCATTTTCAAGAAAGCAAATCATTAAAAAGAAAAAATTAGAACAACACAAGGACATCAAATATAACCTAATTGTCCATAAGCATAGTATTTTCCTTCAGGGATTTAAATTTACATGTAAGTTTAAGTTCAAAAGTCTAAAAGTTTTAAAGTACATATTTTCCCAGGGAAGCCCATTCAACAATGAAGGTGCTGTGTCAATTATCAAGGCTGGCATCTTGTCCTTTGGGTATACAGAATCCAGTGTGTGACACACACCACTTCTCCTTACATGTTTGTGTTAGGAAAGACTAAATGTGGGTGCCAATGGTGTTCCTTTTACTGCCTTTCAAATGAAGAGAAAGCACAGGCTATCTTCCTGTGTATCAGTTACTCTAACAAAAATCAAACTGTTGCTCTCTCAGCTCTTCCAATCTATAATTTTTTTAAATACAGAAAACCTATAAATAATCAATGCCAGGGAAGCTGGGATGGCTCAGTGGGCTGAGCGCTTGCTTTGCAGCCCTGGGGACCGAGGATCGAATCCTGGTCCCAGCCCATGTGGCCCCATATGCTGAACTGGGGTGTGCTTCCCATGCTTGAGGCCCCAGTTCAGCTCTTACCCTGCGCAGCCCCTGGCCACCTGTGTGGAATGAAACCATGTTGAAAACTGCTGATGTGACACTATGGAGACTGCTCTGGGCCCTCCCCCTTCTCTCTGTCTCTCTCTTTCAAAAACAATAAAATAAATCTTAAAAAACAAACAAACAAATAAAAATAATCAATGCCTAGATTTAAGGAAGACACATTGCTGCATTTAAGCATAAAATTCCACAAAAATCTATTAAAAGAGACACTTCAAATATATTTTAATAATCCAAATTTATGATTATCAAAAGGCTAAGGAAGGGCATAAAAAGTTTATACTGTGCTACTAAAAAGAGAAAAAATATTACTTTTTCTGAAGTTATAGTCTTATTTGTACCATTATAATAATAAGGTAAGGTCTTGCTACACATGTCCTCATTTATACACACCATATATGTCTACCTTATAGAGCAGTATTTTATTTCTTTAATAATCCATGGCTGACATTATGTAGTTTGAAAACATAAATTTTAAAGAATCCTAGATAAATTCAAACATGATACAAATATAGGAGGTTAATGAAAGTCAACCTGTTTCAGACACACTATAACCTTTGAGGGTGACATCATGCAGATGAAGAAAGACCGTCCTGAGTGTTACTGTAAGAGTGACTAATGATACCCACCCATTGTTAGCATGATCTCAGTTATGCATTGATGGTTTCATGGAAACAAAATTCACTGCAACTTGTGCTTGTTTCTTTATTCTCCTGCCAATCACAGATTTTGATGGATGTTAGGATATTAGGAATATAAAATATTCCCACTGTGTTTTTTTGTTTGGACTTTTTGTTTGTTTGTTTGTTTTAGATTTATTTTATTGTTTGAGAGGTGAGAGACAGACAGACAGACAGACAGACAGACAGACAGACAGAAAAGGGGAAGACCCAGAGCAGTCTCTGTAGTTGTACATTAGTTGTGACATGGTTTCATTCCACACAGGTGGAAGCAAAATTGGGGGCCTCCTACATGGGAGGTGAGAACCTTCACCACCATCCTAGCAGTTTACCAATGGTGCTGCAGTTCAGCATATGTGTCTGCATGGGCCAGTGCAGGGATTTGATCCCCAGATCATGTGATGCAAGGCAAGCACTCAACCTGCTGAGCTATCCTGGCATCCCTGGTTTTTTGGTTTTTATTTTATTAAAAACCTGCAAGTTATTCTAAAACATGTTTTGAAATGTTTAAACATTATTCCTTATAAAATAGCATATTTTCAAGAGAGACACAATCTCAAACAACTGAAAAGTATCACTTCAAAGGTAGATAAAGAAAAGACACTGAGAAAAAGAAAAGCTATATATTTACAGGTTTAAAATTATAGATTAAAATCTTAACAGAGACTTCAGATACTGTAAGGCACTAAGGAGCTAGGTACTGTGAAGACATATGATTGCATAGACATTTTCACTTGCTTTGGTTACCCTTTAAGGAAAGTGATGCAGGGAGGTGGGAGTGGACACTGGATATATGGTGATGGAAAGGGAATTGATTCTGGGTACATGATGCAAGGCATGGGTGATGTGATGAGGACTTGTACATCCGAAAACTATCTAATTGTTACCAATCAATGTCACCCCAATAAATTTAACAATAAAAAAACTGATGCAGTGTGTCTATGGATATCAAGAAAGAAACCATGATTTTTACATTTGAAAATTATCAGTCATTTCTCAGCCTTTTTGACATTATTTCAGTTTTATAAATATTTCTTGTACTTTTTTTCTGTTCACAAATATGTTACTTACTGAATAGTCAAAGAATACACAAAAGCATAAAGAAGAAAATTATTTAATCACTGGAGATAACACTGTTCACATTGAGATTTTTCAAACTGTCATTCCTTTCTGACAACATAATAAGCAGAGCTACTGTATTTAATCAATATATGCAATACACATTTACATTAGATAACTTGACATGAGTGATTCTTCAGAAGTTTTAAGCTATAATTTTCAAACTTATATGTATACAAACCACAGAAACATTAATTCTGAGCTTTTTTCCTTAAAATTCCCTATAAAAACATAAGGAGTAATGTGGCTTTTTCTTAATTTAAATGACATTTGGACTGTAAGGCCAAATTTCATGATAGAATCCAAATCTGTACATGTTGTACCTCAAGTTTTAGATAATTATTTTACATAAATCTCTAAGAGAAGTGAAATTGTAGACCCAAAGACAACAGCAGGGGACTTCTGGCACCTTACCTAGAGCCTGCATAGCACGTCTTCTACTCCTTCCATGGGGTTTCTTGGATAACATCCACACATGTGCAAGCCTCAAGTGGGGAAAAGTTAACACTCCGAATGCTTAGCTCCAATTCAAGAGCCAGAGGACAAATTCCTCCCATTTGCTCAGCCCCCCATCCCTGCCCGATGGATTGTCCAGAGAAGCTGTTCATAAGGCGCCAGAGAGCATGGTCCCATGGAATTGAGCTATCAGTTACATTTAGTTTGCCAGCACAGTAACACATCTTCATGTTGGCTCTCCATTTTCTAGTTCGTTTCTCTTGTTCCTCACTCTTAATGCCTGGGATTTAACTCTCTAAGTGAAAGCTCATAAGAATTTTGCTGCAGGCTCTGATTTTTCTAGGGACCATTTTACAGCACGAATGTCTTGGCAAACTTCCACTCTCCTTTGCTTTTGTTCATCGGTGAACTCCTTTGGAACCATTTTTGTACACACCTTTCTCTCATGCCAAGATTTCAGTTAAGATTTCCCTGTTTCTCTATAGATGTTTACTTGGTCTGCTACGCTTCTCACAGTTAGCTGATGATTTTTTTTTTATTGTTAAATTTATTGGGGTGACATAGGTTGGCAAAAACTACATAGCAGCTGATGCATTTGATGCACAATTCATGAATTCTCACGTTTTTCATCAGTTTTGCTCATTACCAGCTGCCCTGACCTCTCTTCATCAGTGACACTTTCATTCCCCCCAGAAAAAAACATTCCATCTATTTGTACACCATCGTGCCACCTTTAACAAGAATTTAATGTTTGTTTGCTGCTCCAACTCAAGCTCCAGCATTCTCACGATGGCACACAAAGAAAACACAACAAAAATGAACGCCACTCAGCAAGACATTGCCACACATCGACACAAACACAGCTGTTTGACACTTATATACCAAAGTTATGAAACCTTATTGAGATGTTTGTACAAACCTACCAACATAAGCACCTGGTGGAAAGTTTGTGAACTTAATTATCAGACCTAATATGTTATAGTAAACCAAGGTTTTACTCTCTGTGGAGCTCTATTTGTTTGTCTTTATGAAGAGAAAAGGACTAATAATTACCTCAAAAGAGCTTTATGATGGTTAAATGAAATGACACATGCTACTTGGTACAGAATCTAGAATCCTCTCTTAGATGTAACCATAATTATTAGAATGTAGATTTCATATCATTTCACATACCTCCAGTTTTTCTTACAGAAGTTTGACCCCAGCTTGATAACATACTTTGTATTTTGGTCACATAACAACACAGTCTGTGAAAGATTCTGGCTAATGTTCCATTTAACCCAAGCTAGGTGGATGACAGCTTCACAGCAATGCTGCTCACAGTGAGTAGGCGAGTGATGCAGGGTCTTATGCAATAGACTGTTGAAACTCTTATTACAGGTTTACTTTATCAGAAAAATAGATGAGCACATGTAAATGCCAATGGTGATTCCCCCAGAGACTGCCCTGACACCATGAGGGGCTACTACACAACGATAGAACAGAGATTTACCTGCTGATGTAAAGTCACATTTTTTTCATTTGAACATAATAGCCTTGACACAAAAAATAAACCACCCACCATTAAGAGAACTACCATAAAAATAGATGAATATACCACTTTATTCTAAGAGCAGGGTTAGAATTACAGTCATTAAAAAAAATAGAGAAGCAATGCATAGACAATGTAATGTAGAATTGAATACCTGGAAATAATGTCATTGTTACCAACCAATATCACCCCAATAAATTTAACAGTAAAAAAATGTTTTTAAATAGAAAAGATATGAGGAATTATCTACATAACAAGAATAAATTTTGAATGTATTTAAAAATTGTATCCATTTGCAACCACGCTTACAACACACTAGGTGACATCAGTATGCATCAGAACTTCAAGTTTGGCAGCACTTCTAAGTGTGTTTATGAATGTTTTAGAAAAGCTAATTAGGTATCAATTTGCTAAGAGGACATGGCACATTGTTATTGAGCAATTCAGTTAGTAAAATACTAGGACATTCTGATTTTTATGAAAATCACATTGGCAACCTGTGAATTGTGTAAACAAACCAGAGACTATGAAATGTATAAATTTAGTAGTGTTCACTATAATGCACATAGAGATACACAGATATCTCAGACAGGTGTGTGTGTTTCTCATTTCTCAAATCATATATAAGCTATTCCTTACGACATTTCTTTCTGCACATTCTGCAAAAAACGTAGTATTTTTTTTTCCTTCTGGTGTATCATTATCACTTTAAGACAATTTTTATTTGCTTAAGTTCCTTGGAGTAGTGTTTTAGTTTTATGCTCCAGCCAAAAGAATAATATGTGATATGACTTAACTTTAGTAACATTCCATATGTACCATGCGTGCAATGTTAAAAGTTGTAAATAACCCTGTAGTTTCAGAGTGTGTAATATATCGCATAGTTATAGATTCTGATATACAATCAGGTTCTGTATGCAATTTGTGAGAAAGAGAGTTTGTCCTAGTGTTTTCATTTTTATTTTTTTGAAGGAGGGGGATACAATAAATATTTCTTTTTCATGGCTTAAGAAACAGTAAAGAAATCAGGAACAAAAAAAAATGTAAATTAGGAGGGCAAAAACAATTTTCTGACTACACTCCTGTTTATTTCCCATAGGGATCACTAGTATATTTAACTTCCAAATTAGCAATAATGACATCAGGAAGAATAATAGCATCAGTGTCTCACTCTTCCTTGGCACCCTTTCACCTGTTAGAAGTCTTTAAACCTGCAGTCTGTCACAGTGCTCTGGAGAAGAAGCACTTGCAGCTCTAAACTTAAGTGTCCTCACGGAATGGGGGTGGGAGGTAGAGCAGAAGAGCTATCTGAGACTTGGGCTGCGCCCAGATCAAGATGGGTTTCTGTCCATGGCTGGTAGAGTCTGCATATGTATGCCCTCAAGGTTGGAAGAACCCCAATCTAAAGTGACAAGTGAGAAACAGAGAAAGATTCTGAGAAAGCACCATGATGGGAAAACTAGACAACTCTTTAGTGCCTCACTAATTCATGGTTATATTTCTCATATTACCCAACACAGTGCCTTGCAGTATCAGGCTACCAGTAAATAGGTTTTGAAATATATTGAATGTTTATTTGACAAACCCACATTTTTATGTAAGTTAAAAGAATTTGTCAAAGTTCACAACATCTTCTCTCAACGTAAATATTGACAATCTTATAAATGAGATATAAAGAGCATCATTTAAATAATTGATTGTGATAGGAACTGGTTTAAAAAGAGATGATGATCTTCACTTAACAGTTACCTTGTTATGAATTTAATTATTTAATAACATATTAAAGTTTAACCGTATTTGGAATGTTATACCTATTTTATGAAAGCCTCACAAATTACCTATTTTAAGCATCATGACAACTCACAGAAATAAAAAGATTTTTTAAGTGAAATAGAGTAACAAAAAAAAGGAAATAAACTAAATACTCAGGAGTATAGGCACAGATCATTAAAATATGTTATATTTTTAAAATGGAATGCTACACAGCAGTTAAAAAGAATGAACTACTGTATTTTTCCCCATATCTTAGTATATATATATAAAGTGGGGTTGCTTTACACAATCAATTGCATCATACATTTTCTATTGTTTAGACAGCAGGCATGTTTCTGTGCTATTGATTAGGCATGTACAAAATTTATTGTTTCCTGATGGTACACCTGGACAACTATAATCCTATGACTTGCATTCAACAAACCACTTAAGATTTGAAGAATGAATATGACTTATAATTGTTATCTGAAAACCTTCCATACACTTTTTGGACAAATCAAAGAAGTACCAGCACCAAAATGAATACAATGGGTTCAAGAGCTGGGAAGCAAATACTAGAGATAACAGAATATTATTTAAAGAAGTGCTCTTTCCTCAATACTTTTGATGGCACAGGGAAAAATACTATTTAGAAAAACACAACATAAGTAACTAAGTCAAGAAGTAATTGAAGAATTTTAACTCTGTGAAAAGGTGTTAGGAATATCTTAATTAGGTTTTTTGTTGTTTTTTTTTTTGTATTTTCCTTTCTAAATACACAGAGTAACAAGTCATAAAAATTTATATCTAAATAAGTCCTAGAGAACTCTTTCAATAGGAATGTTTATTTAATTGACAATGTTTTTTCTATCTTACTGATACAAAAATACTAGTAGTAAAATATGGTAGATCTATATGAAAATATAATGATAGATCTCAAAAGCATAATCTGGGTATTTATTGGAAAAAACAAAAACACTAACTTGAAAACATATATACAGCCCTATGTCCATTGTAGCATTATTTACAATAGCCAAGATATCTAAGCAACTTAAATATCCATCAATAGATGAATGGATAAAGAATATACCATGTGCACGCACACGCGCACATGCACACACACACACACACACACACAGGACTATTATTACTCAGCCATAAAAAAGAATGAAATCTTGACATTTGTGATAACATGGATGCACTTAGAGAATACCATGCTAAGTGAAATAAATCAAACATAGAAAGATATATACCACATGATTTCACTTATACACGAAATCTAAAACACTGATGAACAAACAAAATGAAACAGAAATTGACTCATGCGTACAGAGAACAAACTGGTGGTTGCCAGAGGGTAGGAGAATGGGGGGCAGGTGAAATAAATGAAGAGGTTTAAGAGGTACAAAATTCAGTTATAAAATGAGTAAGTCACATGGATATAATGTATAGCACAATATAGTCAATAACATAATGTACAGCACAATATAGTCAATAATATCATAATAACTGTGTATGGTGACAGGTGCTAACTAGACTTATTGTGGTGATCATTTCATAATGCATAAAAGATTGAATCACTATGCTATACACCTGAAACTAATATATTATTTATGTTGATGTAAACTACATTGATATACAACATTGTATTTCAACTGTAGTTGTTGAACGTCAACTATAATTCATACATCAACTATAATTGTATGTCAACTATACTGTATGTCAACTATAATTCAAGTTTTAAAAAAGGCACATTGTTTCAGGAAAAAAATCATTTAGCAAAAATATACATATTGAACAATACTATTCATAAAAAAGAACTCACGTAAAATTATAACCTACATTTTTGTCACTACATATACAGGCAGGTCAAAATATAAAAAATGAATGAAAAGAAAACACACAAAGCTAATTATAGAAGTTAATTTGGCTCAGGTAGAGGTAAGAGAATTAGAATCAGAGGTCATAAAAAAGTATGATTTAGATTAATCATTCATAAAGTTCTACTTCTAAAATGGGAAATATATTTTTCTATTTCTGATAATTTTTCAAGCACTGCATACTTTAAAATATTGACCAAAAGCAAATATATATATATACACACACACATACACACACACACACACACACACACACACACACGTGTAACCACCATTGGTTATATATAATAACCACTGGTCAATTATCAGTGGTTAAGGAGACTACCAACCTTTATTTTCTAGTTGAAACTTTCTCAATTTCTCCATTAGCCCCCAAATTTTCAAAAGTAAAATAACATAAGGGTATTAAGAACATGTTTATATTTTAAATGCCAGATAAAATAATCAAGCAGGTACTTGACTATGCATCTTTCTATCAAAGCCATTTAGTAGTATGAGCCAAACAGTCCTGTATTTGCCTCGTCCCTTGAATTTGGAGGGAAAAACATGCAATGAAGAAAACATGAAATAAATCAGGACTTCATTGCCCTAATTTCAGGATATTTCTTGTTAATTTTAGATTCATTTGTCTTCTATTTTGATGCTTGTAAGCACGACTATAAATCCTTATGAACTTGACTTTTCAAGTTTTATCCTCTCTCTTTTGATAATCTCCCCATGTTCCCAAATGATCTAAGTCACTTAGTAAATAAGCTTTTCCTTTTCCTCCTGAAATATTCTCCTCTTCCTTGCAGAGAAAGATGAATAAGGTAAAGATGTGTGCTTTACAATTCAGCATGGAAACAGAGATTATGAAAGACAACACAGACTTGGTGTGGGGGAGGGTGGAATGCAGCTGGAATGAGCTATATTTCATCATATGTATGTATCAGTTAGATTTGCGTTGCAGTAAAAAAAAAATTTATTCTAGTTCTTTTAAGCTAAAAAGCTAAAACAGGAAACTAGGAATCTGCAAACTCATTGCTAGCCCACCAGAGGTGAGTCCCATCAAAGACCATATAACTGTCCCTGTATCACCCTCAGAAATTTTTGGATTTCCGAATGCTAAGTGGATCTGAAAGCTACTGATGCCTCTAACTTAATCACCTCTTGACACCTGCCAAACTAGTGGCTTGGCCATAGAATGCTATTATACAAAAAACAAACAAAGCTTCTCTACAAACTGCCAACATCAACAACATAGAAGAAATGCTGCCCCCACTTTACCTTCTCCTTCCAGATCTAATTTGAGTTCATATAAACAAACAAATGGCAGAGCAAAATCACATCCAGAAACTTAGTAAAGTCTAAAGAAGATTCCCAAAACTCCCCAGATCTTCCAACTACTGGTATCCTAGCAACGATACAATCCATATTGATATTCCATTAATATTCTGAAGAAGAATATCTGAGCACTCAGAATTTTGTTCTATTTTAATTAAAATTCTCAGAGGTCCACAGTGAGATGATGTTTTCTCTCTAGCTTGCTTCTTTGCTGGTGTTGGTCTCTGCCAATTTGCATGTCGAGCTCACGATGTCACAGTTACCATCTGTTTAAATAACCCACATCCAAGAATTTACACGGCTGCACGTGTCTCAGCAACCCTTGCGGTTTGGAGATCTAGGTCAGTCAGCCTAGATTTTTAGCAGAATAGTTGGCTTTCCTATAGAAGTAATCATATTTAGAATTTTGGAGGGCTCATTTTCTTTGCCAAGTTCTTAATTATAATAAGACAATGTGATAGAGGGAAAGAAGCATGGGTATTAAAGACAAGAACTTTGGTAAGTGTCTTTAAACCTGATTAATATTATTAATATAATTAGGTTATGTAACTGTCAGACTTATTTTGGGTCTCAAAAAAAAAAACCACCAAAATAATAAAAGAATCTGAACTATTGAATTCTGTTTCTGTATTTTGAGGTACAGTCATACTTGTCCATTGACTTCAGAATGTTTCTTCATATCAAGCTGGTAATTTGTTGAAGTTGACTTTTAAAACTAAGAGGTTATCACTATTACCTGATAAGCTATCAGAAAATCATTTAAAATCTTGTTCTGTTTTAAAATGAGCCCCTTTACTGTGGTCTAGATAATGTTCTTATTGCATTAGTAAACCACAATCATATATATGAAAACACATTTTGAGAGACATTCTTGTATTCTTTATGAAAGTAGTCGTCTAATGTTTTTGTTTACAACCTGCACACATAAAATGGACAATTCTCTTTCAATAGTGTCTGACCTCCACACTTCTATGAATACTTGCTCTGTAGGGCTCCCTTCTTCTATACGACCATCTCCAAAGCACTTGCCAATTAAATTTAGTTAGGAGTGGCTCTATTGTTCATTCAACTTAACCATTCCTAATTATATTCAACAATTTAAATATCATTTATGGAATGCCTAAGTGCCAGACATAGGAGTAGGTAAATAGGAACTAAAGCATAATACCACACAATTCTCATCCTCAGAGCATTCCAAATAAATCTATTAGAGAACACACACACATGCTCATTTTGTATGTGCACTGCAAACAAAAATAAAATAGAGTGCCATTCTTGCAGTGTAAAAATAAAGTTCTTCATGAGCTCTTAAAGATAAGCAATTAATTAGAAAAGGGAGTCAGGATTTACAAAACTAACTGTACTTTCACACAAAGTAGAACAGTTGTAACTATCACCATTAATTATTTCTATCATATGAAGAAAAAAAAAATCACCTTCAGAGAAAAATTTACCTCCCTCCCTCTCTCTGGCTCATCTATGCTTTGTTTGTGTGTCCATCAGTCTAATCTGGCTTCCTCATAAATGGATTGGATGCCTCAGGGCCAGAGCTGATTGGCAGAGACCGCTAAGATCTGCAGAAGTGGGTGGTCCCTCATGTTGCTATGGTGACAGAGCTTATGCTTCCAAGTAGCTCAGTCCAGGTGTGCTATACAGAACCACAATCACTGGGTGGAAACCCAGGTCCCTCTGAACCCTATCCCCGCCTCACTCCCTTTTTCCCAGCAGTATCCATTATTCTACCCTGACTTCTCAGGTCAATCAATACAATCATTTCAAGCCAACAACTAAATTTACTTCAAAGGGAATTCAGGGTGTAAACTAGACTCATGCCAAGTAAATGACACAAGTTCATCTTTCTGAGCAAGTCCCTATATGGTAAAAAATCTAAGGGGCACCATTCACTAGTATATTAGCTGAGGATTGTCCTCAGAGGCTGTATTGAGGTACCTTACTGCCATTAAGTTAATGTCTTAAGGCAACCTTTTCTAGAACTCTCTAAGGTCACTTCCCTATGAAAGAAGATCTGATATATATCTGAAGATCATATATCATATACATATACAAGGGCTGTCTGGGAAAAGTCCAGCCATAAATGCCTCTGTTTTTTATATTACATGGCTGGATATTTTCCAGACAGCCCTCACATATACAATTTTTTTAATTTCCTATAATCACTTTGAAACCATTCCTTTCTTTACCTCCCTCTTATTTTTTGGGGGAAAGAACTGAGTGGTTTTTCGCAGGAGGCAGAAACCAGTTTAAGATGCATGGTAAGCCTTGCTAAGAAATTATCCATTATAAGTGGATGGCATTTATACAATAAATATTTGAGTACTGGTTTTCTTAACTATTCATTTACATAGAACATAACAGGGTCTCTGTTTATAATAGTATAATGTAATTTGATATATGAATTGTATATGTATTTACATGTTACAAAAGCACTTTTCTTTCAAATTTTTCATTGTTAAAGGTCTTAGTAATTTTGAAATGGCCTTACCCCAATTATTCTGAACAATTTAAGCTCACTGTGAAAAAAAAACAACCACCCCAATTCTCCAAATTTCATATTTAAACCCATTATTTCATAACTCTGCAAAATGCAGTGATGAATGGGTTTCAGTCAATATCTCTTCCCACACAAAGTTTGGCATTCCTAATGTCCAGGGCTTTGCAAGTGACTCCAAAGCTCCAAAGCATCCTCTTTGTATAAAATTGAAGCACTGTAATTATTCATTCAAGAAAAGCAAAAGCAAAACTCCTCATCAACATCATCGTTTCAGTTGGAAGAAATAAGGCATACTGAGGAGTAACTTAACACTTAATAATGTTATTACAGTTACTGAAAATAAAGTAACAAAGCAAGTTCATTCTTTAACTTCAAAGATGGTAGAGTTTCACCATATACTAGCTTTTCCTCTTTCTCAGAGTTATACCACATCTTTAAATTATTAATTAATTAATTCCCACAATAATAAAATATTATCTCTGAAAGTACTGAATTAAAATTTTTCCAGGTTCACAATTTTATACATATATATAAACATCATGATAACTCATTCTACCAAGTAGTGGTTAATAATTATTTGGTTTTCTAAGCATCAAATAAAAGTAGTAGTAACATTATGAAATGTATGAAATAGCACATGTAATGTAGAAGATAGAGTTGAGAGACATAAAAAGTTGTGTAAATAAATGTAGAGAGAATAAAATGTGACTGGGTTTCATGACAGTGTTTAAAACTTCATTTTTGTGTTTTATTTAACATCTAAAAACTATATTGATAATGTTGACTATCTGTTTGGAGCTGCTGAAATTTAAAAATCTTTACCAAAACTGAAGTCACTATAAATCTTATTATGGGATACTTTGAGAGGACGGTAAGAAGGGAAATAAAAATAAAATGGCTTCTAGTTTATTGAGATTGCAATATGCAATTGGCTGAGTGAAACATTCATTACCTTTAATCCCAGAAATCAGCTGCAGGGAGTCTCTGTGATGTATTATGCTTCTAATACTTTATGACAAAGCATATCCACATGCCACTGTTTAATTCAATGGATAGTTTTCAGGCAGTTGCTACAAGAATAAGCCAGGGACTTTTTCCAGCTTCCACTAGATTCCAGATTAAGTGGTTGAAAGCCTGTGACCTCAAAAACCATACCTAACATCTCTAACATCTCTAGGATTCTAATATCTCATTATTCATGGAGCTTCATGTGTTGTATCTGTAAATCTAGTTTCTCAAAGTTTATCATCCATGTGTTAAAATCTTAATGAAAGTTAAATAGATCAGAGATAACGTTCCAATAGTCTATTTTGGGCTATGTGAACATAGTTCCTGGGAAAAGGAAATTCAATCAAGTGAAGAATTTCATTTAGAATAGCTAATTTCAATCAAGCAAAATATTGTCTATGATAAAGGAATAGAAATACACATGCTTAATTTGAAGATCAAATTGCTTATAGCATTTGCAGGTTAAAACTGGCCGAACTCTTGTGATTGAGAAGGATGATAAATAAATAATAACAGAACAAGATGACCAAGAATCATATTTTTTAAAGCTTCAATAAGATTTCTTTAGTCTTAATAGCTCTAATGTTTAACTATACTTGTGATAAAGAAGTTATTACTATTATCTAACTCAGGAGTATTCAATCTTTTAACTTCCCTGAGCTACACTGGAAGAATTGTCTCAGGCTACACATAAAATACACTAACACTAATGATAGCTGATGAGCTAAGAAAAAGGTTGCAAATAAATAAATCAATAAATCTCAGAATGTTTTATAAAGTTGATGAATTTGGGTTGGGCCAAATGCAAAGCCATCTTGTGCCACATGCAGCCCGAGGGCCGCAGGTTGGCTTGATCTAACTCACTATGGAAGGGGTGGAATCAAGGTGGCAGAAGAACTGATTAAAGCATCTGATCCCACTCCAAATCTATACAAATGACAGAAACATTTTTGAAAAACAAAAAAATTCACCAAGCTAGTGGAAAACAAAGTGTGATCTAAGAGGAGAATAAATAATTAAATGACAGAATTCAGATTTTAAAAAAAGAGGACAGTTGCAAAGACAGCTACAAGCTAGTGGAAGGGTAGTGGTAGACAGAAAGTTCACTGCCAAATAAAGAAGTAGTGGTGCCCCAAGGCTAAGGGTGGGCGATAGCATCACCAGTCATGTGCCTCTCCATAACCATACCTGCCTCTCCATAACTCCCAAGCCTCACTTGTGCCCAGGAGGAGGAACCAGTGGTGTCTGACTCCAGGGTGACAGGAGCAGGTTGGCCAGGCAGAGTTCTCAGAACTGGCCTTCTGCAGCCCAGAATTGAGGAAGCAGGACCTGCTACAAACTGGTCCAACACTCACAAATGTGGAAAATTCCACATGGAATTAGCATGTAAAAGAGAGTCTCAAATAGAACATGTAAAAGTAACCCAATACACAGAAGAGAAAATAGAACAGAAAGAAATACATTTAATAGAACAACTCACCTTCCATGTGATTTAAAGTATGCTATACTACACACACACCAAGTTAACAAGAGATTTAAAAATAAAAAATAAATAATTTTTTAAATTAGAAAACTGAATACATAGGTTCAGAAACAAAAGAGATGTAATTAAAGAGTGAGTTCCAACAGAAAGAAGTGCATATGTTCATAAAATACTTATACAAGAATGTTCATAGTAGTTTTTTAAATAATCTAAGTGCCCATCAATAAAAATATGGATAAACAAATCATAATATATTCATATAATGACATACTTCTTGTAAAGAAACTGTTAAGACAGACATCATGAAAAGAAATCTCACAGACATATTGAATAAAAGAAACCAGTCATAAAAGAGTATATGTTATATAATTTCATTTATATTAAGTTCAAAAATGGGCAAAACTATCTTATGGTGATAAAGCTATCAATAATGGTCACTGTCTTTGGTGGAGGAGGGTGGGAATTGCTTTGGAAGAGTCCCAAGAGGACTTTCTGGAATCATGAAACTACTGTGTCTTGATTAGGGGGTTAAGTACATGGGTTCTGTGCATGTGAATGTATATAAATTCATCTCAATTGAAAAATAGAGTAAGCAATAACTTGGTGATTGCCCGAGGGAAGGGGAGGAGGGGGGAGGGAGAGAGGGAGGGGAGGTGGGAGAGGGCACTAGCATTATGGACACACTCAATGGTTTGGTGTTTACCTGGAGAGGGGGAAGACGGGGTAGGGAGAGTTGTGGGGGAGGTGGGAGTGGGCACCAGATATATGGTGGTGGAGGGGGAGCTGATTCTGGGTGGTGGGCACATAATGTGATGCATGGGTGATGTGACGTGGACTTGTACTTCTGGAAACTATCTAGTTGTTACCAACCAGTGTCACCTCATTAAATTTAACAACAACAACAAAAAAAGTAAGAAAGTGAGCTGAAAAACACAGCAAAGAAAATATATCAGAATGCATCCAAAAAGGAAAAAGAAAATAAGAGCTTGAAATAAAAACACAGAGACCTAGAGGACAGATATAACTCTTTAAAATTTTTATGTAGTAGTAGGTCCTGAAACAGAGACTACATAGAGCTGAATGGACGAAATACTTCAAAAAATTATAGTGGAACATTTCCCAAACCTAAGTAAAGACATTAGCCCGCACAAAGTGATCACAAAGAGTTCGGAGGATGATAAACAGATACAGATCATAGTCAGGCTGGAAACACTAAGAATAAAGAAAAAAAAACAACAAACCAAAAAACAGCTTTCAGTATAAACATTGAAAAAAACAAAATTAACACTGGGTTTAAACAGAATTCTCAATAATATCTAGTACAAGAAGACAGTGGAACTATATCTTTAAAGTTATGAGATATACTACTTCAAACTTAAAATCTATGCTCCTAAGCAAGAATTCATGTGAAAGCAACAAAGATATTTTCAGGTACGTGAAACTGTGTATAACTCTCAGACACTATCTGGAAGAATGACTACATGAGATACTAAAGTAAAATAAAAAATAAACATAAGAAGAAACTGAACACAGAAGTAGTAAGTGAAGAAAATAGTTGAATGTATGGCTAAGTGCGATACGTGTAAATTATAAATTTTAAACATTGCAGCAACAATTTAGAATTTAAATCCCACTTGCTATCAACATGAGATATAGCAAGAAAGGGATGAAAGAAGAAAAAGTGATCTCAGATTCTGGCCTTGTCAAGATTATAGCTACTGAATAATGGGGAGAATATAGTGACTGAATAATTCTTGTTGAAAGTGAAATATGAGTTTAAATATTTGTTAAAAATGAAGGTTTCTACTAGATAGATAAAAAAAAAAAAGGGAATGTAATTTTCAATCATCATCAGTTCAAATTTGGTCAAAGCCAGTGTTTTGCCTGGCCAATTCAGGATTTTGTAAATCAAATTAGTCGCCAGCACTTAAAAATAGGACTATTTACATAAAATCCAGATGGTCTGGCAAGTCCATTTTTAAAAAGGGTGGGGGAGAGAAACAAATAAGAGGAAAAAAATGAGACATTAAAAATTGTAAGAGATTTATAAAAAAAAATGATAGAACACTGAGAAGCTTAACAAAATACATTTGAGTATCTAGGCAAATAATCTCTTTAGGACGACATATCAAAATTGGCACAAATAAATAAGAAACATTAAAGAGTTCAAAAACAATAGGAGAGGTGGAAAAATATTTACTCCCCCCCCTAAAAAGTTAGCTGTTAAACAGTTTAATAAGTGAATTTTGACACCCCTTTAAGGCAGAGATAATTCCCAGCTTATAGCAAATACTCTGTAGCACAGAAAACAAAGAAGCTATATTATAATTCTAAAATAGCTCCTATACCAAAGCCAGACAAGGCAATATGAAAACAAAAGTCAATATTACCTACAAACATGTAGTAAATATTCTAAATAAAAATAGCAGCAAATCGATTCTATTATGACTAAGTAGGTCATTTATTCCAGGCATGCATTGGTATTTCAATATTTAAAAAATATATCAATGCAGTTCACGATAATACGAACAAAAGGAGGGAATAAATCCCACAGGAGGACCTCAAGCAATGAAATACCACAACCCATATTTAATTGAAACAAAACAAAACAAAACAAAACATAGCAAACTCAGAAATGTTCTTGACTCAATATGCAAGATACAAAAAGAATAATCATCATATTGATGGTGAAAACTAAAGCCAAAAATAAGAAAAGAAAACGCCTATCTCTTCTATTATTCAACAGTATACCGGACTTTTTCATCCAATTGGCTTATAAATCAAGAAAAAAAGAATTGATATAACATTTAAAGGGAAATGAGTAAATTTTAAGACAAACTGATAGTTGCCTTCTTGATCGTACTTTCTTTCTTAGTAAAAAAACTTTAGGGGAAGCCGGGATGGCTCAGTGGGTTAAGCGCTCGCTTTGCAGCCCCGGGGACCGAGGATCGAATCCCGGCCCCGGCCGTGTGGACCCATATGCTGAACTGGGGAGTGCCCCCAGTTTGGTTCTCACCAGGGTGAAGACCCCGGCCCAGTTCCTGCCCTGTGCAGGCTCTCGCCCACCTGTGGAATGAAACTATGTGGAAAAACCAATGATGTGCAACTATGGAAACTGCTCTGGGGCCCTCCCCCTTCTCTCTGTCTCTGTATCTCTCTGTCTCTCTCTGTCAAAAACAATAAAAATAAATCTTTAAAACAAACAAACAAACAAAAAGACTTCAGTTTTCCCCAACAAATAGGAAAACATTAAGTTATTTCACATGTAGTCTTGGCAAGGATATGAGGGAACATACTACCATAGTGGAGGGTATAAAGTGGTATAACCTTTTTGAACAGCTGTTTCCTTGCCCACTTAAATTTAAATGTGCAAACATGTTGACCTAAGAATTTTTCTTATTAGTATCCACCTTAGGCACATCCTTACACATATGCACAGAGACATATAAGACAATACTTATTGTGACGCGGTTTGTCACAGTGTAACCTTGAAAACAATGTAAATGACCATCAGAAAGAAAACAGTTATTATTTACTGAACACCAATTATGTACCAGCCACTGTTCTGGGTCCTGGAGATACATCAGTGAACGAGCTCTAGTGGAGGAAGACAATGAAGAATAAAATCTATTATATGCCAGGTAGTGGTAAATGTTAGGGAAAAAAAACAAAAACCACAGGTTAAAGAGAGATGAGAGGGACAGAGACAGAGAGAGAGAAAGAGAGAACTGACTAAATGAGAGGATGTAGAAAATGGCAAATAGCCAGAGTTTAATAATACATGCCTATACCACATTTTACATTACAAATACACACCTGTAAGACAAAGCTAAAATGTCCTATGAACATTTATGTATAGCAACACATTTTTTACAATATTATATTAATTTATTAGTTTCAGGGCTACACCATAGTTATTCAAGATTTATATACCTAAAGACGTGATCACCACAATAGAAACATTTTTTTTTTAAGCTAAAAGGGTACATTCCAAAGAGGAAACACTGATTTCTCTGGAGAGAACTCTAAAACGGGAAAAGCAGTCAAGAAAGATTTGGTAAACCCATATATTTTTAATTTCTTTATGATTAAAATGAATACATGTAGTATTTGTTGGATTAAAAATTAAATGATAAAAATAACACTTGTTTTTAACCATCCAGCAAAACTCTGTTTCCCTAATGATGGGTATTGTCATAACACTGTCCTCCAGGTGAACTCTTTGAACTCTTACAAGTAAATTTCTATACAAATGGTACATGAATATGATAATTACTCATATTTCCTGGACAACTCTATAAGAAATAGACATGGCACTAGTGTACCCTCCTGGAAAGACAGTCCTTTAAATGGATACGGATGACTAAATGATGATTCAGTGTTCGTCTATTATAACTGAGTGTGTAAGAATGAGGAAATGTGATGTACACAATCTAGTGATTGAGTATGAATGGCCCTAGCAAATTAATATTGTTATTGGCAAGCATTTCATAAACACTGTGTATAGAGACCGGGATTACACAGACAAATGACTTAAAACCTTCTTAAAACCATAAGTGTGAGTCCTTTCTAACAAAGTCACCTTTTCCATTAGAAAAAATTATTTTAATTTCTTCAACCTGGCACTCATTTTGCAACTTTGTTGAAATACTTGAATAATTTTATTTACAACACTTCCAAGAAATTATCTTAATTACAAAAAAATCAAATATGTAACATTACCTAATTTCTAATTTGCACTCGTTGGCATAATGCATGACATAAATATGTTAAATCAAGTGGAAGTTTTATGTGAATTTATGTAAGCTGTAGTCTTCCAAAATTATGTTCCCAATATATATTGTTCAAATCTATATTCAAGTCTAAGTTTCTGTCTTTAGGGAGATTTATTTAACCTCTTTGCATTTTAGTTTTCTCACCTACAAATTGGAGAGATAAAATTTACCTCTTGGGTCATTATTCTGGGAATAACAATTTTTTGGTAGGAATCACAATATATGAAGTGATTACCTAATATATATATGAAAATGTTTAACACCATTATTGGCATTTATGTTGGTTCCTTTCCCTATCACATAACATAGATGAAACTTAAAGGAAGGAAAGGGAGGAGAATGAAAAAAAGAAAACAATAATGGTCCAAAAAATACCTTAAAAAGACTCAGTGAAGAATTTGGCCAGTGAACTCTTTGGCTTAATTAAGGCAAAAAAAAAAAAAGAAAAAAAAAGGAGTCCAGAAATCATAAATTGGAACAAAAATTCTCACCTATCTGAATATCTGGCATTTATGGTAAATTACCGATCTTTTAAGTTCATTCAGTAACAACCACAACACACACTCACACACAGACCCACATACACCCCTTGGGGCTGTCTATGGACCAGACAAGGTCACTGGA